>JABMBV010085539.1:0-12024 GCA_018906735.1 Mesochorus sp. PSUC_FEM 10030011 | reverse complement strand
TTATTTAAATAGTTATTTAAAAGTAAATCGGGTAAATGTCCAGAAGTGGGGCTCCACCTAAAAATAATAAATGATAATATTCATTGGCCACAATATTCAATAATTATTTAATTGTAAAAAAGTTGGAATTTTTTTTTTATTTGAGTGGTCCAAGTTGATACAAATATCAGTCGATATATGAAACCGAAAGTGTTTATAGTTGAATAGAATAATGGCGATTGCTAACGAAGGAAGAAACAAACAAAATGTATCTATTTTCCCTGGGCTGGCCCAACGACCCCTTTCCTTAATTCCTCCTCTGTTCTCCCTGGTTTACCGTTTTCTTTGTTGCTCTACTCCCTGCTCAATAAATAGTTTTACGACAATTTTTTCGTCCTTGTCACAAAGCTCTCAGGACACGTATTTCATTTTATTGTCAATAATTGAGATGGTCAGCTTGGTCCTTTCTGTGATGTTCGCATATACTGCACGTTGTGAAAATAAGGTCGACAAAAGAGGATGCGCTGAGCTGGGAAAAAGAGGTTCGAAACCGAGGAATGGCGAACGTATACGTATATACAAGAATTTTCGTTGACTTCCTAGTTGATCGAGTAAAGCTTGGTAAATCGAAGCCCAGGACCATACGCGAAGATACTTGTCACATAAAGTCACTCGACCGTTCTGAACCATCTTTACTATCGGCGACCGAAATCGATGGAAAAACGTTACACGCGAGATATTCTAGGAACAGGGCGATCCACTTTTAAAAAGATTTCGAGACGATTTGTCGAAAACGAATTGTGCTCTACAAAAAAAAATATTACTTGGAAAATTGCATCAATGACGCAAGTTTTGTGTTCACGCATTTTAAACAAAAATAAACATATTCACGTTTTCCTATCAAAATATCGTTTATGCTGATCAAAATATCTTAATCAATAAGAAAATCAAAGAAATGAACGCTTATAAAAGTAATAAAAGTTTTTAAAAAAAACATCGAAAAAAGTAACTTGACGATAATATTCGTGAAATTGTTGCTTGAATTTGAATTTTAATTTTTTTTACACCGGACATTCCCAACAATATCATAGATATAACATTTGTGAACATTTCAATCCACGCTGTATAGTACAAGTATGAACCTCAGGACCCTATACTATCTGTTCGAGACAAACAATTTGAACGGAATTTACGTGCACTCCAGCGCTTCAAATCAACGCTACTAACGAACTGTTTGCCGTAGAGAGTTTTCTCTTTATATTATTTTATTGAGGCATTGAATGATTTAAAAAGTAAAATAGAATATGCAAGAAAATTTCTGATTTTTCACTGCAAAAATGCGATTACGCACAGCAAGAAATTCCCGAACGTCAGGAGTTAAAAATTGTTTAGGGTTTGAGATACCAATGTGTAGGTTCTTAAGGTTAACAGAATTTAGATACTGAAAACAGCGAGTGGTGAAAAGATGGAAAGTGGAACACTCAACACATGACGAAACTACAAGAACGAAAGCAAACTGTACAAATCCAGGACGACGTAAACACCACTCGTATTTTCACTCTCCAATATTATATTTCTATGAATATTATCTTAAGCGCCGAAAATAAAATCCGGAAGTTTATGTGAGTAATAAAATCGTAAGAGGACTTAAGACGTTTGGGAGACATGATCGAAAAAGCACCATTTGGCTAAGATTTCATAGCGCAGTAATGTCTCGGACGAATCAAAGCTTTATTTTTTTCCGCGCAAACCGAGTGCGCGCTCTCTCACCAACAAGAAAATTGTCTTTTGCGCTCACGTTAATGAGATCTGCATATATCGAGCGAGAGTTTGTGGTTGCGGAACCCGCCCGTCCTCAGGGATTACCAGGGAAACCTTTCGACGATAAACCTCGCGACGACGACGACGACGACGACGACGACGATGATGACGATGACTATACGACGCGTAGACGACAACGACGCCGCTAAGAACACTTTGAAAACGTAAATCCGAACGCCGCTCTCAAGAAATGCAATTCTCGAGATTCTTGTAACGTCGCCTATATAAGTTTGAAATAAATATATATGTAGATGAATAACACAGATATATACATGTACATTTCTGGAACAATGCCATCCGGAGTATCCTTGCAGCCACGAGGAAACAATTGAAAAGAGTTTCCTCTTGAAGATTATTTATCAAAATAATGAGGTAATTTAAAAAACGCGGCTCTCCAATTCCTCGGGTAATCTTGATTCGTAAAAATCAAGTAAGAGAATTATAACTACATGACGAATAAATATAATAGGATGAAATATGAACAGAATATACGAATATTGTGAAATGTTTAAGTCAAGAGTCAAGCATCGAGTTCCTACAATTTGCAAGACCAATTTGTGAATTTCCATTCTCATGAGTCGAGTCTTGAAACTGTTTGAATCTCGTTTAGAATGCGGTCACTATTTTATCCGATAGAAACCGACCGATGCACCATCAGGCTTTTCCGAACTTTCGTATTGGTCACTGCTCGCTCGTCGATCCATTGGTCCATCAGTCCTGTCAAACTTCTCTCTCTCTCTCTCTCTCTCTCTTTCTCTTCATGTTCTTCCCCTCGCTACTTTCCTCTTTTCCCTGAATGACAACGATCGATCGTTTAATCGGTGTGGCACGTCCATTTGAGTGAACCGCACCACACCGGAATTTCCCTCATTCTTGGACGATCGTCAGCGAGAATGCAGAAGGTCCAGAAACTTCGTTATCAATCCCGCAATTTTTTTTTATTTTTTTTTTTATCAAGTGTGACCTACGGAAGTTGGCGTGGGATTCGGCGTTTAATTATCAGACTCGGAAAATATATCGACAGTAAAAATAGAAAATGATATATTAGAATCTAATTAATCGACTTTTTATAAAACAACAATATGTAACATCAATCACCATCTCTTCATATCGAGTCTCTGAAACGTTTTTCATTCTCATTGACACGTGCATCGAGCTCATGTATCTCCAAATGATATGAACATTCAATTTTCATAATTGCGCCGAACGATAAATGAAACCAGATTGTTCATTAGAGACTTCGAATGGTGCACGTATTGATGAATCGTTTGATCATTTTATGATATGAGAATGTGCAAAATAATTCGATTGAATGAATAATTATTTTTTTCAAAGAAATATAATCAATATCATAGTTTAATGTTATTCTATGATAATCATATAGTTTTATAATTGTATGAAATATGAGCAAATTATTAGTTGCGATTAATTCCGCGCTGACACTTCAGTTAATCAGAATAGAGAAAGATCGACAGTGCACACATAAAATCATATATATTCATACCATAATAAAAATACGAAGATTGACCTGAATCCATGAATTTTCATGGATGCATGCTGAGTTGGAGATAGAAGAAGACGATAGATAGATAGATAGATAGATAGATATAAGGAGAAGAGGGTTTGAAAATCTTCCGATGTCTGAGCATCGCAGCGAGGATGCTTAGCTTAAATGCGGGCACGGTCGTTCGTGTGCACACGAGCTGGAAAATTGGGACAAACGGAGAGGAGGCCCCAGGGCTAGGTCATCTCAGTAGCTCTTATAAACGAAAGAGGTACTAGCGGTGATACGCGACCGCTATTAAAGTGATACAAAACAGAGAGCACGGATGAGAAAAGAAAAGAAGGAAGACAATTCTCCGAAAAAAAAAATCATTCTTGAAGTAACATTGGTTGATGAAGATGAAGATGATGATGACGATGATGATGATGATGATGATGATGATGATGATGATGATGATGATTCGGTAGAGATAGCTGGCGACGAGAGTGTCCCCGTCGTTATTGACAGGTTTTAGCCCCGGAGCGAAGAGAATAAGAAAATATAGAAAGAAAGAAAGAAAGAAAAGATAGTGAGATGGTTGTGCAGATTACGTTGGGGGGTGAAGGATGAACGAGACGAAGCGAAAGAGGAGGAGAGGGAGGAGGAGGAGGATAAGGAGAAGGAGGATGAGGTAGGATCGGAAGAGGAGAAAAACGAAAAAGGATAAGATACCCCTCGGGTAGTGTCTGTATATACACATTACATAGATAAATGCGTCTATGTGTGGATACTCGAATTGGAGCATCGAGAAAAGAAGTGGAGGAACGGTTGAAGGAAAGGCACGTTCGGTTAGCGAAAGACGAGAGAAAGACGAAGGGTGAGCGTGCAGCACCCACGAGTTATATGTTATGTACTTGAGCGTACACACAGCCACCTACCCTACGACACTCGAGGCCCATCAATGTATGTGTGTGTGTGTGTGTGTATTTGCGAGAAACGGGGATAAAAGTTGCCCGCACGTAGGGTGTACTACTGCAAGCATTGATACGAAGGGGTTGTTTGGCCATCTAAGCAGACGAAAGGAATTCTTGATCGCCGTAAGAGCGTCTCGCTCCATCAGCCAGAAATCGTATGAGAGTTGGCCAACGATTGGCAAGTGGCCAACAACCCCCTGGCCCCTAACGACCACGATGTCATGGGGCGCAAGCGTCGTTTCCACCCTACTCGTTTTCCCACCTCTCTCGTTTTCTCTCTCTCTCTTATCTTCCTACTTGGTTCTATCGTCTCGCTCGCACCGTTCACGTTTCCACAGCCCTCACCCCTCTGTCGTACCGTTTTCCCCTCTCTGCCCTTCTTCTCCTCCTCATCCTCCTCTTCATCCCTCCCCCTCCCCGAGGACCATCCCAGACTCGGCGGTGCTGGCCTGGCTCGGTCAATTCCGTACCAGTATGGCGCTACGCGCTTCGACACACGGCTATCGTACTACGATGAATACCACCAGGACGCGTAAATACGCGTCGACCTCGTGAACGTGTTTGCGCGCGAACCTACAATCATCGGGATCATCATAATTGAATCATCGAAACAGATGCGTCTTGATAGGACCCGGACCATTCTGGCAGCTCCGATCATCAATTCCCACCATGAATATTCGATGTTTCGTATAAACTTTTTGGGATTTCGGTGATCAAAGAAAGAGACACGGTGATTTTGGTACATGACGCACATTGTTTTGTTTTCATTTTTTTGGGTGAAGTTTAAAAAATGTTTGTTTCATTGAGTGAGGATGGAGACTAGACGATGTAAACTTGAATTAAGACAATTGGGGGGGAAAAAGGAGGACGGAAAATTGTATATAAATCATTGGTGAACGCGCGGAAAACGAGTAATTTTTTTTTTCTGATAAATGATAGATAGGCATAGTGAGCGTGACATGTTCGAACTTTGAGGATAATAAGAAAGGAGAGATTTGGAAGAAAGATCGGTAGAGATAGCGGGAGAGAAAGAGGAAGTAGAAGAAGAGAAAAAACATAGGCTGTCCATGCGAAAAAGAAAAAGATAGAGCGAGCGGCAAAGAGCGCGAGAGACCACCTCGTGTTATCTTTCCTTGTCACGGGCAGGGGCTCACGCGGAAGTGGTGCGGTTTGACGGTGATCGACGACGTGGGATTCAATGTCGCTATAGCATTGCCGACAGTCGGCACCGAGAGCGTCCTTTATATCCTTAAGAACGATAAATCCAAAACTTATCGAACATTTCTCTTGGCTCATCTGCCAAGAAACAAGAGGGGGTGAGAGGGGGAAAGAGGGAAACTGGGGTGGCGGAGAGGAAGAGAGAGGAAGAGTGTCTTTGATGAGCTTGCGGTTAGGAAATAGCCACGAGCAAACAATAGCATCAAACACTGGGAACACGAGGTACAGCCATGATGAGCCCGAGTCATCATTTGTTTCGTGTCAAATCGAGAGTGAGGAGAAAAGAAATAATTCGGCAATGCAAGGCTGCCTAAGGTTAACGTGACCCTGGTTTTGGTTGACGCAGACGAAGAGTCGATTGGCAGGGCAAAAAGATACAAAAAGTTTTGGAAGTTGCACCAGCTGGAGAAGGGATAAGAAAAAGAAGTCCAGGAAGAAGAGAAAAACATATAAGCGCCTTATCCAAAAGAAGGACCAAAGGAATCCATGAAACGAATCTAAGGACCACCAAAAAACAATTTAACCGTGACGCCCCAAAATGGCATGTCCATTCTCGCGTGGTTTTGGTAAAACACCATTCGAGCCCGATGAAAAGAACGGGAAAGCATCAACAAGAGAGGACGAGATATCAAGGACCAGCAGAACAAGAAAAATCGACAGGGTCAAGCCGTCCAGGCAGTCGTCAGTACAGATTACGTCGTCGTTGCTCGGCGAGGAGATCGAGGAGGAAGAAAACACTCAGACCCTCAACCTTAAGCACCTCAGAGCCGCTGTTCTAGTTCTCACGAATCCATCGGTATATAAACTCAAACATTGGATCTTTGTTGTTTTAATTTAGAGATTCGAGTTTTCTTACTTCGGGGCAGATGCACCGGGAAGAATCGATCGGCTTCTTGACACAATATATAAACGTTTGATTGATCACTGCCAGTACCAAACAAGGATCCTCATGTATTTTACCGTAAATATGTTGACGAAAAACACCTGAGTTATCAGCATAAACTTGTGCAATAATAGACAATAACCGATCGATCAAGATATTAATGGCTCGATCGACAGCTTACCAACCGATGCATCCGCCCGTGATTTCCTTCACAGCTTTGTTTTCATTTTTCTTGGCTCTTTATACAGCAATTACGTAAATATACACGTCGGCGTAGACAAAAATTAATTTATTCCGTCGCCCATTTCGATATAATCCGACTAATCCACTTTAATTTCCCGTTATTTATTGTCTTTTACGATGATTTTATGATCGGATGAAAGATTTACGACGCAAAATGGCGATGATAACGGGACTGCAAATAGAGTGTATGTATCACACGCGAAAACACACATCGGTGGCCAGCAAATGAAATCGGTATAACCCACATAATCTCCCGTGTCAAATCGTACCAGTTACGTGCTTCTGTTTGCTCGCAGTCGATATTTTATTACACATAAACCGTTCCACGCCAACACACGATCCCCGGAGTCTCAAATCCCACAGGCTATTTCTCCGTAATTTATTTCACGATTTTCTTACGTGTTATCGCTTCCATATCATACTCGTAGTTTCTTTTTCTTCAGACTTCTTTTCATTCTCGTATTATCGAATTATTCAGACGCACGTGACGTGTGAGAAATCACGGGTCAAGCTCGAGTCAAGCATCACGACTGAATTTCTCGTATACATTCATGCCTAAGACTCATACATAAATACATATGCACTTATGAATAAATCGCACAATATTAAAAAAAAATAATAATTTAGACGACATTCACAAATGGCCTTGGAAAAAGATAGGACTCCTCTGCTAGAACCTGTACCGATAATCCTTTATATTTACATGTACATTACACCCTTATCCAAAATTTTCAATATATTGATTCTCAAAAATAAAAATTTTGATTAAAAATCTCGTATTCAAATTTGCCAATATTTGTCAATTGAAGTAATAATTTTTTTCGTTTCTTGTTTAAAGTGCGGTTTTTTTTAAATTATTCTGATCATCCCTACCAATAATTTAAGAAGAACCTATCATTTTCACATAAAAATTATTTTCCGACTTCGTGATAAAAATTCCCCTATTATTCTCTATCTCAAATTAGAGATATTTATTGCCGAAGTTTGTAATTTTTTAAAACGTTTCAATAAGAGTCCTCTTTAATTCTCCAACTTTTAACAATAAATATTTCGATTCTTTGATGACAAAACATTTTCGAATTTTTTACAGGTTACAAAGTAATATTCAAGATAATTCACGCAATTATTTTATAAATGATCTTGAAATAATTGTATCCAATGATTTTATCTATACTTTATACAAACTATTATGACGTATGCGATAGAATTTCCTCAATTCAATTGAAATAAAGATATCGAAAAACTGATTGAAAATATAATTTTACTTTTTCGCATTGTATCGAAGCTTTTAGTTTATAGGTTTACGTATAAATATTTCGTGTTGATATGATCAAAGTTGGAAATATCGAGTATCGGAAGATCGATGCACGTATAAACCGCCGCGAAAATCAGTGAACTAAGGGGCGGGAGGAGAAGGAGGGAGGTTGAATCTTTTGCACTATAGGAAACGAGACAGTGCATAAATATGTACGTTCTAGGATAGCAGGATAGCACGGGTGAACTGGTGATAACACACCATCGTCTTACCGCCCACGAGCGTGCACACATACTCTATTACCATGCTCATACATATATGCATTAGTATAAAGATCACGTTATCAGCATTCTCTAGTCCTTCTCGCTTTTACGCTGGCACCTCTATGCACAACGACAACCAGTCGTCTATAGGTCAGTCACTGTTGCTGTGAGCAAATGAGAGAGCAAGAGTCCAAGCAAATTTATGCTGATCTCGATAAAACGCATCGCAAAGACCGCACTCCGAGTTTTGTGTTCGATCCAATTATTTAATATACATTTAAATACGTTAGGAAGTGACCTACTAAATTAATTTCTTTTTCCTTCGTGTTGGCGTTCCTCCATAGTTACTTCATATAAAATGAATTGTAAATTTTTATTCAGGAGAAATTATTAGACGGTACAAAATTCGATGAACTTTTTTTTTCAACTAACTTTTGCTGGTTTATTAATATTTAGTTAGAAAAAAATATCAGCAGAGAAAGAGAAAGAGAGAGAGAGAGAGAGAAAAAAAACTTTTTCAACTAATGAAGTATTGAAGTATCGAACAGCAGAATAAAATAAGGAAATATAATCCGGGCTCTCGGATGAAATAGTTCTAAACATGGAAATTTTATTCAGAAGACTCTCGTTCAAAAAAATTGACTTGTACATATCAGAGGACGTAACCATTTTACATTACCTTTATACCAGATGTTTCCTATCGTATCAATTTTACACACTGACGAGCTATATTCGAGCTTATAAACGAGAAGTCAGTGAGAGTGCAATTTGTACTTACGTACACATACACGTTTGAATTTACATTTACACATATAGAGAAAGACTAGAGCACGTATCGCCCACACACGGGAAATAAATAGGATTTGCCTCGCTTCTACATGGAAAAACGCGTGTGAGAAAACGGAGCGCGAGTCTCGAAATTGAAGAGGCTTGTATAAAAGGGTTCTCACTAGCAGAAACTCGGGATCGCATGTCGTCCAAGAGAGATCCGCGAACTCCGCAGCTTCTTTTTTTTACTCCCTTCGCTGGTACACAATCGACACGACGATGTTTATGAGAGAAAATACAGACATCGAGACGCCCGCGTATTTTTTTTCCCGTCCATGTGGGATTGGATGAAAAGCTTCGGAATAGCCCAGGGGCTATACAGACTCGAAGCGATAATGCTCAAGAAAAAAAAACGGAATGAGATAGTAGAGAGGAAGGAATAAAATGACAGATATAGATTGATTACTTCATAGATATAAGCACATACACACGTGTAAGTAAATACACCAATTCGTAGGATCCTGTAGAGTCTAGACAATCTTCGGTCCTGATTGTTAGTCTTTGGAACCCGAATCTTCTCAAAAAAAAAAAAAAAAACAAATAAATAAGGGAAAAAAAATTGGAACACAAAAAGGCGATTTGTGAATGGTGAAAGTTGTGCTTCGGTCCTTCAATTATTCGATAACGTATTATACATATTCCTGAAAACAAATAAACTTTTCCTGGAAAATCTTTGATTTTTTTTTAAGCTGTTTTATTTGTTAGAGTCTCTTTTAAATCGCATAATATTTATAACAAGTGAACAAATAGACGTGATATCGACGAGGGTAATATTTTCTTTTTCATTTTATTTTTTATATATGATGATTACGCCATTTGAATGCAATGGATTTGAGGCTTAGGCCACAACGCAGGATGACTGGGGTGAATATCATATGTTGCTAAAGCTCGAAATAAATAAAATAAGGAATATCGTAGGGGTGAATAGGTCTCTCCAAGCTCATAAGACCCTAATATGTCTTTACCAACATATTTTACACATGAGTTTCGTCTGCCGGACTCGAGAGGGTGGATCTTTTTATCGGGATGAAAAAGCGTCCTCAGCTTTCGTTTCCATCCCGCTGCTTTAAGCAGGGAATATTGATTCCGTTCGTGTTGTGCGAAGCAGAACTATATTCGCTTCGTCGTACTAGGAAGATTTATAGAATAGATGGAAAAGAATAAAGTTTACAAAGGACCTTTATACATTATACTAGCCGTGAAAGCTTGGTGAACTCACGAAAAGAAAAGCTTGACTGATATTGATCTATATAAAGAAATATAACCTGGAGTCGAGCCCCTGATGTATAACGCGAGATCCTCGTTGAATCTTATATACTCGGGCTCGAGCAACTCTTTCGCGAGAAACTTGCCACGCGAAGCCACCTGGCGAGCTCCCAGCGAAGCTCGTTAATCCACGAAATTTTAGATCGAAGGTACTCTTCCTCTCACGACAAATAAAACCTCGTTTTTCTTCGTCTTCTTCGTTCCAATAAATCTATGGCTGTTGTCAGCTTTTTCAGCTCTTATATAAAAAAAATGAGCGATAAAACGCAATGAGAGAAACACGAGTGGCTCTGAAATCGAATCACGCTCGGTAACAAGTACGCACGTATGAGTACACACTCGACGGATAGAAGTTGATTGCAAACGAGCTTAATTGGATGTAATTGGTTGTAAGTTACCTGTTGAATATTTCATAGTCATTGAATAAAAGAAGAAAAAGTTAAGCTGCATGCGAGAGGTTTATAATATAATAGATGAAAATAGCCAGCCCTCATTCCATACAAGAATTTATCTGAAACGCATACAGACGCAGGGATCCAGGACTTGCAGCAAGGTCTTAATTTAATCGTCCTTACGCGCGTGGCAAAGTGCCTGAAGGGTTGTTAACTGCCCCTTGCTCCGTTTCTTCCAAGCAATTAACTTCGTCAAGGCGCAGTTCACGGAGCTTGGACAGTGTGCTTATCGAGCTTTGATTTTCTTGAGTCATTTTTATCGTTGCTACTTTTTCTCCGGGTATTTTATATTTCGCGATACGTGTGTTGCTTTCGCTAATGCCGGGCAACAGGTCTCGTTCTGAACCTGAAAAGTTCTTGAGAATATGCTCGAGGCGACGCTCCCTCACGTTCCCGTGATCATATTCCCTCGCTCCTGCGATATCCCGGGCAACGGGTTACAGGAGCTGGACTTCCTGACTCGAATAAAACTAGAAATACGGACGAAGAGAGTATCCGAGAATATATGTATATGAAGCTTGTGGAGAGAGGACTGTACACTCCGAGAAATGTTTGCTGAAAAGCTGCCCTGTCGCCGACGGCCGGTCTCACCCTCCAGGCCTCTTTTCTTCTCCACCTTTTTATTTCTTTTTTTCTCCCCGAAGACTTCTTTCTTCTGTCCTCTCTATCGTGGAAAAAATTGTATGTGAAATATCGATGGAAATATATTGTATACATTTGAAAATTTTTTTTATGAATATTCATATGTAAGCCCAAACTAATTCGAACAAACTTTTCTCTACCTTCGATTTGGGATACTTTGAGGGTCAAAAGTCTACAAAAATAACTTTAGTGCATTAGTTACCGGTAAAATTATTTCAAGTTTAGCAATAATCTTATATTTGGAATTTTCAATATATTTTGCTGTAGAATTTTTTACATTAAATAAAAACTTTATAAAAAAAATTTGAGATTTTCGAAACTTTACTTACATTTTTTATACAATCATGATCATCAAAGTTAAAATAATCATTTTTACTTTGAACGGTAATAACTGAGTTCCAAATTATCGTAAAAAGATTTCAAACCAGTAAAATTGTAATGTAAAAAACAATTCAAACGAGTTGATAAGTAGAACTTCAAAAGGTTATTCTATTCCATAAATTTTTTAAATCAAAGGTCAAAATTTTGAAAATTTGTTTTCGTTGTATTTCTTCTGATTTTCCAAATTTTTTGTTTAATTCTTGCACGTCAATTTTTTATCAAGTTACATTCTTTCGAAAAAAAAAACTAAAGATTTCAAATTTTAAATCTTATATAATTTTTGACTTAGTGCATATAAATAGAAATAAATAAAATATACATACATATAAATAAAAT
>JABMBV010085528.1:0-12026 GCA_018906735.1 Mesochorus sp. PSUC_FEM 10030011 | reverse complement strand
ATATATATATATATATCCGAAAAAGAAATTCCCAACCTCATCAAGGCTTCCCGAAAAATAACTTAGCTCCCCGCATCATTTCGACCGTATATCGCCTGAGAAAATCGAAAAGGCGGTTTCGAACTGATTCACCCGGGTGTGGAGAAATAGTATACTCCATAACTATCTATATATAGTATCATGCACCCAAATATGCTATATACTACCTCAAGTCTATACCATATAACGAGGCAAAATTTTTTCCAACTTTTTTCATCATTCACCCCTCGTTTTTTAACACATTTTAAAAAAAGAGCTTCTGAAAAATTGGGCTCGAAGCAATGACATCGAACAAATCGTTTTCATAGAAGACAAGAGAGAAACAAAACGAATTATATAGTACATTATGTTGAAAACGAGGGGATAAAAATATGATTTGTTTATATTTTAAGTCTCATGCTTAAATTCGTCAAAAAAAAGAAGAAAAAAAAAACATGTTAAAAGTGGAACACATAAAATTATAATATCTGCGATCATATAGTTCTCGCTGTTTATGCATCGAACAATTCGTAGAGAAGAGTAGAACTCGAAAAATCGGTCACGTTCTCGAGAGAGCACGCACGAAATCAAATGAAGGGTCTCTCATCCAGGATTATTTAATCCAGAATGAAGAAGGAGGAGACTCGGTGGAACGAAAAAAAAATCAAGTCAAAGAAAAAAACGTTGACTCATCTCTGCGATCCTCGTACCTTTTTTCCTCGGGCTTCCTCCTTCATCATTTATACTCCATCCTCTTTCCTCATCTTTAAAGCGCCAAAAAACCCGTCGAGAAAATGTACTCTCTTTTTCGTCCGTCTATACGTTTGAACGAGATAGAGCCCTTCGCATGCACTCGATGTATATCGTCTATATATAGTATTATATCGTTCGCCAACGCTCCGATCCGTTCCCTAACGAAAGCCAATTCGTAACCAATGTACTCTTTTTTTCTTCTTCTTCTATTTTTGTTTCTTCTTTAGCCCCAGGATTCGCCAATTCTCAGCTCAGGAATCGAGTCTTTCGCTATCGTTCTTTCCTTGAATTTTCCCCGAATCCGCTGATCAAATCGTCGAATCACATTCAGCTCAGCCACAGCAAATCTTCTCAGAGAGTTCAGAGGTAATTTCGAGAATACGTGTGTCTCCCTCTCTTTCTCTATCTGGATAATCCTGCGGGATTATCACTCGGGATTGAGGCTCTTCTGCACACCAAAAGTTGACCCAATAACGTGTATGGGTTTGCAATAACAAAGCTCCCAATTATCTTGTTCCGAGTAATTCGATCGGTAATATTGACTGAGGCTGTGCGCGAATATGTTTCTTGGAAAGAGAACAATTCTGCACAATGTCGAACACTGGAACGAGAGAGATTTCCAAGACGATGTGGAGACCGAGAGAGCAGTGGACAAGTTGAATACGTTAGCCGAGTCGTCTGCAGCGGGTTAACGATTACGTCGAAACGCTCAGGACTCGCGGGCGAGTTTAATCGCATTCGAGCAATGATTACGGCCCAAGGGCAGCATCGCGATCGATTAACAAATGGGAATCTTTGCTGGATAGCAGAAGAGAAAAAGTTTTTGTGGGAAATGGTCGGCGAGGGGCTCGGTTACAAGTGTCTCCGTGTACCAGAGAATAGCGAGATGTAACAAGAACGAGTATACGCTTATGCATGTATACATAGAAGGGGAAAATAGAGGAAGGTGGCAGCAGCATATACTACTATATAGTATATAAATGGTAGAATTTAAATTGCATCGGAGCGATAGGGACCACAGTAGAGCGTGCAGTTGGCAAGTACAATAATTACCAACTTGCAGCTATCCTCGACACTCTATACGACACTACCCTATCTCATCGAAGCTTTTACACACATATACATTCATACATACACATTATATATATACATAAGTGTGTGTGTGTGTGTGTGTGTGTAAGAGAACAAGAGCTTATACAAACACACACACACACATGTATATATGTGTATGTGTGCTCTTGTTCTTCGCCCTGGACTCTCGGGTGCAAGTTGGCCGCTCTTATGCACAGCTATATCACCCTCCAAAAACGGAAAAGACACTGGCCACACACCGTCTCGTTTACAATCATCGATCCTAACCCAAATTTCGACGCTTTTGTACCATGACTATATCAAAGGAAGAGACGTAATCTGATATGTAGATATATTCTCCTTTTCCATTGTAAATCAGTCAATTATTTTGATTCTTAATTCGCTCAATGACCATCGATACAGTAGATAATTATTAGCTGCTCGTTGTTCTGAATTCAAAGTGCGTGTTTATAAATGCGAAGCAAAAAAATAAGGAAAGATTGAGTGAAGTTGAAAAAATCTAAAAAAAAACAGAAAGTGCAAGAAATGCAGGTGATACAGATACGAGAAAAATGTAATCGTTTTCTGTAAACGGCAGCAGGATTGTCAATTTGAGGGTTATATGTACGAATATTTACACTGCGTCTTATGCAGTGAGAATCTGTCACTTCAAGTGATATCAAGTGATGTAAGTGTGATGATGTAACGGTGATACTTTTTCAACTATATACCAAACAAAAATCGCATTTTGTACTTTATATTTCAAAAAATTGATAGACGGACAATTTTCTTCAAATTTAGTATAAGCATTTAATAATATTTCGCTTGTTAAAGTGTAATTAAAAACTTTCTTTATTTTCGACAATTCCTTGTCGATTTACTATACGATTTAACCATTTCTCTCGTAAATTTCTACGTAAAAATGATCATGATTTTTCTCAAAAACGGGACGGACGAATTTGATGTAATTTAACCAGTAATTAAATTACTCCTTTAAAAATCCATGTATCCAGTTTTTTTCGATGTCCCTCTTTTTTAAATATGCTAGTATTTGACCTTAAAAATGTAAAATATATTCCAGCGCTTAATCCCTACGGCTGATATTGAACGAAATGAAACCACTCGTATTCAATACTATACCGAAAGTAATGAAGCCGTAATGTTACCACCCCTGAAGGGGTAACTCTTTTTAACCTGTGACGGGATAACTTTAGGGGGTGTATTGTCCTTTCTTTACTCATTTTTCTGCCGATAAAAAGACATGTGTATCGTCGATTTCATAATAGAATAACACATTAAAAAATTATTAAAATCGACGAGGTACACCAGAAAATCTTTTCTTACCAGACTCAATAATATTTATATCGTTTTCAAGCTCACGATAAAAATGTCATTTTAGAGAAAGTTGTATAATGTAACTGAAAAAAAATTACAAATTTCTTGTGTATTTCACTGAACATAAATCAAGTAACCAATTACTCCTCGCAATCAATTTTTTTCTATACTGCACATACGATCAATCTGTCGGTTTCACATATTTTCTTAATCATTCCTAATTATTTTTCTCTTGTCTCTTCTTTAAGTACCTTGAATCGTGGATTCGTTAACCGAGATATCGTGACACACCACACCCAGAGAATAATATTTTGTCGCTATAGCTTATACGTAGATTCGAGTTCGGAGCAGCTGGAGCCCCGTACGAGTGCCAACAGACCGGATATAGGCTTGCCCATCGGATCAACCAAACACACATGGGTCCCAGACCTGTGTCTACAACTCGTAAATCAAAAGTTTAACTGGGGCGCATTATATTATAAATATGCGTATACTCTGTGTGGGTCACGAAAAAAATTCATTTATTCTCTACTCTTAAGTATGTAATTCCTCTCAATTTACAACGTCTTAATGTCAACGGAAAGAATGAAAAAACCGCCAGTCTAATTTTATCTTCTCTCCCCCTTTCCTTCTTTCCTTTATCGATTTCACTATTTTTCCTTAATGACGTTCTCTAGCGAAAGTCGTAGACAAAAGTTCGACACGCGCTCAGCTCAGTTTAACTGTATCATTCCATAGACCGCGCCGCATCCCCTAGTCTGAACTCTTAGCACAGACTGTACGTTTTTAAAACATATATATAGTCGTATGACTATTTTCATCCCCTCTATAATTATTTAAGAATGAGCCTTAAAAACTTAAAATTTGTTCTCAGAATTTTTATGATAATTATTCATGGTTTAACACTATTACACAGCGAGTCAAATTTTATAAAGAAGAACCGATTGTCACCTCGGCAAGAGCTGAGTAAAATAGAGCTTAGTAAAGGTGAACAATTTTTTTTTTTATAAACGCCGGATAGAGGATCGCAGTTGGATGTCAAAGAGTGTTTTAAAAGAAAGAGAGGAAAAGCATTACCCTCTCTTCGTTGTTGGACTATGTCACAACGTGTCACATAAAATATATTCTATATATTTCGTGAAAAAAGATAGAAAGATAGAGATATATATAGGAAAAAAGAGAGAAAGTGAATGAGAGCGGGAGAGGGTGGGAGAGGATATATGAAACGGAGTCAGGAAATGTATACCCATCGTTTTGAAACAAACACACGAAAACATTTGTTGTGTTTTTTGTTTTTTTCCCCTGTTTTACCACATCCTTTCGGAAGCGTAAAATCGTAGTGTTGGTCGGTACGGCAGTGGCTTCCGAAAATCGCGTGTTTCTATGTAATCTCACACAGTTCGCTCATCACTCTTTTTCTCCTCGTCCGCGTGTATGGCTCGAGTTGTTGATTTTTTTTTTTTTTTATATCCAGCATCGCTTTATTTGAGTTTTATTCGCATGTCTCAGCGATTCTGACGGTGTGTCTAGAAAATGGAGAAGAATAGAGAAAAGAAGAAAATGGAGAAAGCACTTGAAACATGATTCGAGTCTCGAGATCTTTCGTGCGCGAGCGTTTACTTGCTCTTTAATCTTCCATCAAGATAAATCAGAATAATCGGATGAGAAACGAGTGACTTTATATACGTGAGAATCTTTGAATTTTCATCTCTTTTTCGCTTGCTCCACTTGATTAATACTATATGCTTCGACTTCTACAGTTATATAGCAATACTCAAAAGTCAATAGCATCCTGAAAGAGAAGGTTTTTCTCGTTTCTCCTTATACCTCTCTCTTCGAAAAGATTTTTGCTTTTCCTAAAGATTTTCATTCTTCTGCCTTGAAATATTAAGCTCGTTTTCGTATATTATGCCGTGTATTCTTTTAAATAGTGAAAATGAGCAAGAGCTTTCTTTGATTTATCACGTCGCCTGTTCGGCTCATTCATCAATTTACCTGATATTTGTTTCGCCTATTGATCTAATTTTTTAACTCTGTTTTTCTTTCATAAACAAAAAAAAATACTAGCAAAACATTAGAAACTTATAAAATTTCTATTGAACGAATAAAATTTTTATGAAAGTTTTTAACATTATTAGCTACGTCCGGAGGATACTGCATCTTCGAAATATATTTTTGCTGTTTAAAAAACATAACAGAGAAAAGGTTATTTTTCCTTTTCATCTTCATTTCGTGCTTCACCTTTCCACATTTTTATTCTTGATCCTGGCCCTCTTACTGTCAACTTAACGTAAAAGTCTTACCACAAACATAAAAAAACAAAATTGCCCTCCAATCGATCAATGAACACTTTGAAAAATGTAATCATTATTATTTATTCTTTGTATCCAATGAGGATATGAAATACTTGTAACCTAATGAAAAAATGCCTATGACAAATGTTTAAAATTTGAAAAGAACAACATAGTTGCTTCGTAATTAGAGCGTCGCTATCGACTTTAAATCGTTATATATCTCTAAAACTGAACGGTTAAATTTTTTGATTTTTTTACGCAGACATCATCATATGTTCCTCTATAATTGAGAGGAAAAAAAAACAAAAATCTTTTAAAAAGTTTCAGAGTTATCACATGAAATGTGGATTTTTCTACTGCTAATCCATAAGAACGCATGTATCAATTATCATATTATCCTGAGTTTGTCCTAAAAATTAAAACAAAATCTATAGAGAATGCTTTGACGAGAGTACTACCTTAACAATCTTGAAATAGTTTCATTCGGATGGTACTCGATTCCAACGAAATCTACTTGATGAGACTCTCGATGAGAAGAGTTGACGGAAATGTTTAGCCATCTCTCTCTACTCCTCGTTTGTATCGCCATGATGTTTGAGTTTCGTGTGTATTCAATGGAGACCACGTACACAACGATTGACCGTTTGATGTGCTGCTCTATTGGCGCAATTGTTGATACTGCATATTACACGCGGATAAACAACGAAACTGAGACATTTCCTCTCCGATCAAAGCCCGACCGATTTGTCGATTACGCCAATAATTTAGTATCCATTCCTCTTAATCCTAATTATATACCGAAACTATCGTGTTCAACATTTGTACAAAACGTTAATAAATTCTATGTACAGTGTATAAAGGCGATATGTTTGGTGACACTCAACATTATATCGAGTTGCTTACTCACTCGACAAACAAATAATTAACGCAGATGTTCGGTATACGTAGATAGGATTTTTCAGCTATATATTGACCCCTTTAATTATCTCTGCTCTACAGGACCCACAATAAAACACCAACGAGAAAGGTAAAAACGAGGTCAGCGACGTTTTGCTCTCGTCGTCACCGCGATACGGCAAATACAAACAAAAAGTACAGCTTTCCCACAATGTTTGAATAACTCTTCTGTCTTTATGTTTATCCACTTGCACCATTTTTATTCAATTCAACGTCAAATTCAAGTCAACTCTCGCTGCACTCAATTACATCGTCAATTCCTCCAATATGACTCTCACACTCTTGTACAACAATGTTTGTATCCTTGTTTTTTTTTTATAATCTTAATGCCTTATTCGTCATGCTTACTATTTTCACGAACGAAAAATTATACTTTTCCTTCGCAAACTCAATCGTTCTCTCAATTCAATCACCTCACAATCTCTTGTGTGGCTGCGAATCAATCAACTACAATCGATGACAAATTATAGTCAATACAGAACAAAGAACATATAAAACGTTCATTACAAATGTACTTTTTAAAAATTTATATAATCCTATAATATTCAAAACTTCTTAAAAACCATTTACTGAACATTTTTCGTTCCATTGAACAAAAATATAGACATTACAAAAGTTAATGATTTTCTTGACAGATGTTTCGAAAGAACCTGGTTCATTAATAGTTTCGTTTGAATTTAAGATTTCTTCTATATAAAAAAAATACGATTCGATAAGAAATATTTTTTTATTTCGTCAACATCGATGAAAGTTATTCATAGAAAATTCGAAATATTTTTCATCAGAAAACCTGCGAAAATACTGTAAAGAAGTAATTATCATATTTTTCATCAAATATTTTTAAAAAATAAAATATTCGAGTAAACACTCCATTTCTGTATTCCTGAAACTCATTTCCGAGAAATATATAGATATTTATGTAAACATAGAGAAGCTGTACCGTAGAAAATTTGTTCGATCTTCGGATTCTTCACAGTCAGTCTCTTTCTTTCCCTCTCTCCCTCTCTCTCTCTCTCTCTTGAGATGCGACTACCAAACGATTCATGCGATTGCGTTAAATTTTCGCACCCCCGGGTGGAAAGTGCCCTCAAGCGTGTGTACACACGAAGCGAGTGGAGGAAGAGAATTATCAGTCCCCTTCTGCTCCACCATCACGGCTCTTTGTGTATTTATGAAATATTGGAATCGGTTTTTTTTTCTTTCTTTTTCTCACGGCGCCACGACCCCACTCGATAATCCACATCCAATTCACTCGACAAACGAGAGCGAGAATAAAGAGTCTCGCTTCCGGAATAAATCTTGTCGCGGCAACGGTTTTTATCCCAACTTTTCCAAGCCAAATATCTCAGTGAGAATTTTCCCAAGAAATAATATACATGTATACATATTTATATTGTTTGTACAGTTGACCTAGCGATTATATCGATTAAAACGAGAAAAATAATTTTTTTTTTTTTTTAATTAATTCATTCTCGATGGATCATTTTTCGGAGAACTTTCAAAGATTTAAAAAATACAGTGCATATAGAATAATAATAACAAAAACTGTAACTACAATAAATATTAATAAACATGTTTATTCTTGACACATATATTTGTACAGATATACATAAATGTGTATTATATGAAAAAGACATCATTTCGCTTCCCCATCCCTTTCTTCTGGTTATGAAAAAACTCACTAGTTTTTGTCTATCCCGAGTGTGGAGAAGAGTATCTCGAGCAGCAACTCGTTTCAAATTTTTTTTTCTCCATTATATATAATAGCAGCCATCGACTCTGGCGACGAGGATGAGAGCCACAACCCCCAACCAATGTAACTCTGGGTCTCTTCTCGATATGCTTCGATGCTCCTCCGGATTCTTTTCCATGTAAGCCAGTAAACTCCTCCCCCATCTGCGAAAGTCACTCGGGCCAAAGTTTTGAGTTTTCAACTTTTTTCTCTCTCTCCCCCTCCCCCTTTCCCCTCGTTTGTGCTACGATGATTCGAGCGAGGCTCGAGGCCGACCGTGCGGGCACACTCGTAATGACGAAAGAAAAAGAGGCGCCCTAAAAAATTTCCGTCAACTCGTTTGCTCGTCAAGAGACGAGATAAAGATGGATCGACAACTTTTTTCATATCCGTGAGTGTAGCCAACTTTGATTTATTTAATTTGGTCCAAGTTTCACCGAGGTGGCTCCATATTTATTCAATTTCAATATAAAATCCATCTCTCGTCGTATAAAAATTCTGGCGCTCTCGTACGAGTCTCGTTCAATTGGGATTACTTCTTCTTCTTCTACTTCTTCTTCTCCTCCACCGTCTTTTCTACTTCTTCTTCCATCCAGATGAATTCATTTTTATTGTCCTCGTAGAAAATTGGCAGACTCTTTGGCGTATAAAACCTACCAGCCAATTGCTCATTTTTTACTCGATTCGTCTCGACCTCTCTCGATCTCAAGTCTATATATCGCCTTTTTCATCTCTTCTTTCCTGGTATCGCCTTCAACTCATCCTCTGTCCTCTCTGTCACTCAGCTTTTCCTCATCCTTGTTTCTCCCATACATACATCACATACATTATACGTATATGTATATATATGGTATGATGTTACGTGTACAGGTTGGCAAGCCTTGCCAAAGGGAGCAAGAGATCTCGTGGGAATGACGCAAATTGATATTTATTCGTATCGCGTAGGCGATAGGCCGGCTTGCATCCTCCCACGACACGTCCTCGATCGAACTGCATACAAATTTTGCTGCAACGTCCAGTCGCGCAATTGGCACAATCGCTTTTATTCCATCGATACTCAAAAATGATGAATAAATCGAACGGTTTATATACCCATTGGTAAATTACTTCAAGAAATTATTTATCGAAATATAAAATCGCTTCGAAATAATTCCACTTCTTAAGTGATGCGACTTGTGCAGCCAATACATCTTCAAGACGATATAAAAAAACGAAGAAAAAACATAATTGTCATTCGTTATATAATACGACTAGTTTCTGCTTATAACTTTATCTACGTAATCTTCAAAATTGGATCCAGTGTAATATAAACATCTAAACATACAAATTTTTACATTTATAATAATAGTATGTTTATAATTATATGCACAGGCATTTTGTATATGAAATGATATGTTACGTGTATAGGTTGGCAAGCCTGTGTGTAACTCATTTCCTCATGTGTAACTCATAAAAGTATATGTTTCAATAAATAACGGTGATTATCACTCTTTGATACATCCGGCTGTCAATAATATATAACACACTTCATTAAGTACAAAAAATTCCTAACAGAATCCGTATATTCTTTTTCTTTCTTTTCGTATACTATAATTTAAATAGATAATTTTATAATATTACATTGGCAAGTTAGCAGTTAGACAGTGTCTTTATAATAATAATGTGACCATAATAAGACACGAGGTTGATCTGCTACATTGCCGAATCATTTCGTTCTTATCACCTGCAACTCTGAATTAATATCTAAACTGACTATGGATCCCGATTAAAAAGCGCTGCGTTTTTCTTTTCATTCGGATTTTCAGTAAATTCTCTGATTATCTATCGTTTTATTAAAAAGTCGCATATTTAAATTATGCACTAAAAAATGGTTTTTTGTTCGTGTTGTTTTTTTCGGCTCTGGCGTAGAAATAGCTTTTTTTAGGGACTTCAAATGTGCGTCCAGCGTACTTGATTATTATGTAAATATTTTTTTTTTCCCCATTTTTTTTTCTACTCCTTCGTTTTGAAGCTTTTTGCCACGATGCTAGGTTATTCGCTGCACGCTTTATATGTAGATGTATACTCGAGGTATGGAGGAGACCTCGGGGCGCATTAAACTCTTATATACCGTACATATGTAGCAACAGTGTATTGCCGTACACAGAGTCGTATCATAGGATGTACGAGCGTGTATACGGAGCGACGAAATACGCGCGCGCCACCCGAGTTGCTCTTTTAGCCATTTTTTCCCCCTTGGCTTTATGGTAGCCGCACGCAGAATCTCCTTTATCCCCTGGATTATCACATCTTCCGTGACTGTGTGTGCACGCTTTCTCTTTCTCTCTCGTATTCTTTTTTATTTTTTTTTTGTCTACCTCTCTTTTTTCCCGTTTTTTTTTCTCTCGCGCAAAACAGAAAGAGAAGAAAAGACTCTGCCGCGTCGCTTTGTTGGTACAGGTTGAATTTATCCGCGAGCGCTTACACATACACGCGTTTGTGTATAATAGTAGTGAAACGAAGGAAAAAAAGGAGACGAGAGGATGATCCGAAAGCTTAACGAGAAAGAGAGCCACGAAGCTCGTAAAGACTCTGGGCGCTTATTCTCTTTCTTTCATTTGCTCGTTCTATGCGTTTCCTATTGTTTATATACAACTCGAAAATGTCAGGGTTGTTTTTACGTTTTTCTTTCACTAAAACTCAAAAAAGAAGCACTCATTCCGAGAACAATCGGATTGAATTTGCGTCTGTAAACGTTGTACAAATTAGCCTCAAATTACATCTAAGCCAAGCAATGAATCCGACGAACAAAGTTCACATTAATTATTTAAAAAAATTTTTTTATCGGACATTATTTAGAGGTATTTTTTTAACGTAAAAGCAAAATCGCATTGTTAAAAAGGCAGAGATAAGTGTCAGTCGCTACTTTTGAATAAACCCTGGCAGATCGTAATACCATTATTTTCAAGTGTTGAGTGTCGCGGTCAAAAGGCAATTTTTATCTCGAAACTATTCGAGAAGATTTTTTTTTCTATTTTATAGAGTCTTTGCCTAGTTAAATTAAAAAAAGATATTGATAAAAATAAAATGCCTATCGAATTAAAAATGTTTGAATGGCAACAATGACATGACTAAGCTATATATATATACGAGCTAATCATGTTGGTACAAAAAAATTGAGAATAAAAGATAGGAGCCAACTCTGCGTATCCAATTGAATCATGCTTGTGCTGATTGTCTCCGACCCGATTTCACATCCTCACGGGCGCGCCAAACTATTCCCGATTAATTGATCAAGTTGCACCCGAGTTTCAGCGCGAATTCGCTACACATTCCGCTCGATTTTTGGCTCGAAAATAGGATAGAAGATAGGATAAAAAAAATAGGATAGAAAATAGACTCACCGACGGATTTATCGAATGTCCTCCCCCTGCTTTTCAATAAGCCCTTTCAATTCGATAAATTTTCACGCGTTTCTCCATACTCGTATACAGTATACAGTCGATTCTCTCTTACTGTGACAATCGCTTGGTGAGAACTGATCTCGATCAGGGCAACTCGTATTCATTCTTACTTTTATATTTTTTTCGCAAGGCCAATCAATTATGTATATACGCAAATACATGGCGTGAAATGTTGATTTCACTATGGAAATATATTTCAAAAGGTACATATCAAAAAGTAAATTATTTTTCTTGATCCTTTGAAGGATTAATGGTAACGAACGTTAATACCTCAATTTCCTTGTATTTTGGCTATTTAATTAGTTATAACTTATAACTATAACGTATTTAAATTCAGTATTTTGCACTTTTAAATTAATTTAGGGATGAAAGAATATATAAATACGTTTCAATTGATATGATTATTTATAATATAATATATCT
>JABMBV010085517.1:0-20804 GCA_018906735.1 Mesochorus sp. PSUC_FEM 10030011 | reverse complement strand
GAAATTTTATTTATTAAAATCCATAAAAATGTGTGATGTAAAATAAAATTAATTATATTCAAGAATAACGCAAAAATACATATGAGTCATTCCATACGAAACCATCCAACCCGTGGTCCGGACCATTTTTATTTTGTTGAACATTTTTTATCTTCTTATATCTACTGAAAGCAATTTTTCGAATTGTTTTTTTAGATTTTTGTGTCAACCCTTCCAAGCATAAAAAAATTTTCAAAATTCTACACATTTTTTTTTCAAATATTCGTAGTTTTTTCAAAAACTAAAATATCGAAATAAAGTACTAGGCCTTTTTATTTCTTTTCGAGTTGAAGTTTCATAGAAAAATTACGAAAAAAAAATGAAAATTTATTTTCATACGTTTTTTTTTTTCAAAACTTGAACCATTTTGATTTTTTTTGAAACAATTCATGATTTTTTGAAAGACATTTTTACAAGTGTTAAAAAATTAAACAACAAAAATTTTTATAAAGTATTTTTTATTTGGAGCTTGAACCAAAGTAATGCAATATTTTGTACATGACATGACATGGCATTCATGCACCACATTTTGCACATAAAGATATTTTACTACTTTTTCGTCCGTTGTGGTTATATATTCATAAGGCGACTCTGTGTAAATAGCACAATGAACTTACTTCTCTGCAGTTCAACGCAGATGCGATTGAACGTGAGTTTTACCGAGCGAAACGGGATTTTCTTCGCTCGCTTCTACAGTACTTCAATCTCGCTGAGAAACGCCAGCACGATTTTCCATATGATTTCCCTGAACTGCGTAGTTCGAATAATATGTCGAGAAGGGTTGAAGTAGGGGAGTGTAGATATGCATACACATAATACATATATGTGTACATGTATATAAGCATGTCATAGAATCTTCAGCAAGAAAACTGGTACGGAATGCTCGAGCGTGCTTACACCTCACTTCCCGCTTGGGCATATCTCTGCGCGAGACCCCTTTATTTGCTTTGCACTCTCGCGCTCTCCTATTCTTACTATCTATCTTTTGACTTTCTCTTTTCTTTTGAATGCCAATCATAAGTACTCGCGCAAATGCTTTGCAGTCTCTCTTTTTGCGTTATTCTTTGACAATTCATGCTCGTTGAAAATGTTTCAAGAAATATGTGAAATCTTTGATTTATTTCAGTGTCATTTACAACTGCACCCGAGACAAATTGTGGAAAGAAAAAAAAATAGAGCGATCTATCCTTTCTTTGGATAAAATTAACTGAATGAAATGTTCTATAAACAAGATTAAAAGAAAACCCACAGCTTATATTGGTTAATTGAGATTGAATATCACTCTGAAAATAAAAGAATTTGTGGTAAAAAAAGATTGTACGTCGTATAAAAAAAGTAGTAACAAAGTTTGCCACGGGAGAACTACTCCAAGTGGATACATGTATACTTTTAGGAAGACGATATACGAAGAGTATACGAGATGGAACCGTCGATGCTCGTGAGACAAACTTGGCACTTCGTGACGAGTAATGCGTTTCTGGGCTCTCGTATATAACTTTTCTATCGAGTTTGTTAAGCGTGTACCAGATCTCGTCGCAAAGTCGAAAACTTGTGAGTCCCATAACTATAATGCACTATATGTAGGCACTGCTTCATGAACCGTTGATACTGGCTTAGAATAAGATTATAGGAACATAAAAAAAAATGAAAAAAGAAAAGATTGAGGATGACCGTGAAATTTCTGAAGGCAATTGCTTGCGTTCTTTGTAGTTCATAAGCTATGGATTCATATGAAAAACCTTTTGTCTAAAAAGCAAGAGCGAATTGAAATATTCCTTCATCCAAATAAATCTGAGCATTCGTATTTATAATTTTGAAATAATAATTAAAAAAATTAAATTATGAAACATTGATTCACATAGATCATGTTTATTTCACAATTATCGGTGATCTTCTAACTTCAGAGGCAACCCTACAAGGTAGGCATAAATATATCATCTTCCTCAACGTTGAATCATTTTAGTCAACACCACCCAAAAGTCGTTAAAGCTAACACCACTGAAACTTCAATCCAAGTGAAGGTACACCCTGTTAAAATACATCAGTAAACTACGTTAGTAGTTTACTGGTATCCTAGCAAGTCGTCGGAGAGCCAATACATGAGTGCGATTGACCAGCACTCAGGAACTCCTGTCTAATCAGCTCGTCCGTGTGCCAACCAACTGCTAACGTTGTTGAATGTGCACAAGGTTTCAGAGGATTAGCATGAGCAACGATGAAACAACAGGACCTCTATAAGCAACGAGACACTTGCCTGTTCAGATTCATACATCGTTCGAGTTATATAGTTATTGATGGCGGTGTATATATATGTATATGTATATACATTTTCGCGACACGAACGATATCGAGGAGCATCGGAGGTAGACAGGTTGGGCAGGATGTGGCGTATGACCAACGTGAACACTACCGGATGTATACGCACGTTGTCCTGTGGCTAGATGAGCACCATGACCGAGTAGCTCTCTAGGAAATACACACTGATTACGCTATAAATATATACATTCTATATTGTTGCCCGGTAATACATAGGGAAGAGGCTCACCGTCGAGGGTATCGAGTTTTAGGGCTTTGGATTATCCAGTCCAAAAGCTTACAAGCTGTGCAACGTGACATTATTATACCAACAAAGACTGCAAATTCATCTTATAAGGATCATAATATTCAGCAAAAGTGTAGTATATGAGAAAGGTAACAATGAAAACTATAAAGTGAAAAATTATTCTCAGAGAAAATATACTTTTAAAGAAAAAAAAGAATATTGCCATGTGGAAAACCATGGAAAATTGTAATTTTTTCAAATTATACAACGTAATTATCATCTGAATTGTTTGCAACAAGCGATACTAAAATATATATATTTAATTTGGAGAGGAATGCACGATGTTATAGATATTCAGATAAAACCCTTCTATACCTATATTGGCGTACATTATACACAAGAAATGTAAGTATCGTACAGAAGCTAAAGTCTATACATTCCGAAGGATAATCCGATACAACCTATGAGCTCGTATAACTTATGGAATAATCTGCGATGTGGGCTCGTATGGATTTATCTCAAGTAGTTTTGTGACATTGTTATAATGTCATTGAACAGAGAAGATTTTCTATTCCTCTTCTCTTCACGGACAATGGAGAAAAGGTATTGTAAAATATATCCTATGGGACGTGGTGTATCCGATGAAATGAATTTCGTAATATGATGATCTTATGGTTCGAAAGCTCCAGCTTTTGTCAGGTAGAATATTTCCTTTATCGAATAATAACAGCACAGAGGAAAATATCGCAGTGAATCTTAACTTTGTTTCTATCCGTGATATTCATTTCTCTGTATATGTTGGATCCACATGAGCTTTTCAATGTATGTACATTTACGTTATAACCAAACGATTTTCTTCCATAGGGTAAACGTATTACGATGCTTTATAATCGGGTCTCATCATATTCCGTTTTAGTCCTAGCTTCAGGTATATAGTACACCAGCTTTGTTCAACGATACGCGTCATCGTGTATACATGAAACGTGGCAAACTACCTGCCCTCTAGCTTATATAACCCTCTACATTGTGCTGTTTTACTCCCACCACAGCAGGCTCTCTGAAATAACAGATAAGCTATGAAAGTTTTCAATGTTGATATACTATACATAAATCGGTTTGGCAAATCTAATTAATCAAAGTGTTGAAGATATTTGGGAAAATTATAGTTTATGGAATGCTCAACCACAAGTGTATACTAGCCGTTATTCCATATTCAATAATGATCGTTTGATGAATGAATACTCACCGCTTCAGTATGAACGGGATGAGCAGCGAAAAGAAGGCCGGTTAGAGCCGCAAATCCAGTTCGAAGAGAAGCTACTGCTAAACTAACTCTCGTCACAAGTACACAAGCCGTGGCATGTAGAGCAACGTTCGTTGCGTGATACCACATAGGAGTAAGACCAGCAGTCAAATAATTTAATCTGAAACATTAATAAATAATCGTGACGTTAAAAAAATGTAAAGACACAGAAAAAAGTGCTTGAAACATCATCATCAGGTGTATATATTTTTTGGTGCTTAAGAAAATATTACTATTATATAATCAGAAAGAGTCATTATATACTATTTATAATAGAGAGTGTTTAAATATATCTCTTTTTTGATGATGTCCTTGAAGATTTATAGTAAAAGATAATCTAATTACCATGTGTAATGGACGATAAATCAATTAATGAATTTGAGTTCAATTGATCGGCCAATAATTGAAATCAGACATGGAGTATTACTATTTCATCTGGGTTGGATGATGCCCATGAGGATTCGATTTAGCGCAAGCTATGATTCATAGATATAGGATATTCAGTTAAGCCAACTAGAGGGCAGGTATTACAGTCATCATGATTGAATAATTGCTTTTGAGGGAACGCGTTGTACATATTTCCGTAGTTGACCTCTCTAACAACATTTCAAGAATAATGCTTGTAATCTTTAATTTATTAGCAGTAAAATTAATAATAAGAAAGCTAAGATGTGTATGTGACGAATGCAAGATGGATGAGTCTTTATTTATATTTTTTCTTAATAATTATTCTGACACTGTTTCACAAAACCATTTTAAATGTATTTTTTTTTTTAATTGAAAGAGGAATAGGGAATGCATCAGAAATAAGTTTTCTGAAATTAGTTTAGAAAGAAAAAAAAATACTCTGTCGGAAGGAATAAATTAATCGATCAATACGGCAATGAAAATTTTTTTTTATCAGCGAAAGACACATTTACAATCGGATTAGGACTTTTAATCTGAATATTTCACGTTAATACCAACTGATTTATACACTTAAGATTTTTCTTTGTCTTCGTTCGACTTAACTCGGCGCCATGTAAAAAGATTGAAATCCCTGAAGGACAGAGAGAAAATGAGAGAACTAAAAGTCTTACAGTAAATTGTTACATTTCTTTCAATAATGAAGTATCTCTAAGCCGACTCACTAAATGTAAGAATCATGATAGAAACTGAACAGATTTACAATAATGTATACTACGAACAGGCACGATCTAAAAGCTCAGGAATCTATTCAAGAATTTGTTATTTTGCGACGTGAATTTAAATCATAGCTGGTTTTATTACTAAATAGAAAAAAAAAGAATTCAGCATGATCAATCGTTACCAATACGTCTTATTGTTAGCTCGAATCTTTGAAGATACAATAGAAAAACAAAAAAAAAGAAGAGTGAAATAGTGGAGGCGTTACGATCGATAAGATGACAGCAGTTAAGAAAAGTTGAAAGACAACCAAAAAGTATGGGGCCCAGTAAAGAAAATGTATCTCAAGAAAAGTAGTTGAGCCAGCAAGAGATCATCGAGATGAAAACAAACACCGTGTAGCCGCTGACGCGAAGCTGTGGAGCAATAATTTTGGAAGTCTGCCGGCGGCATAAGGTCGACGCCCCAATAGGATGCAGAGGGTGTACGACCGACCGGCGCCCTCATGCAGGAAGGGTACGAAAGTTTGGCAATGTTCCAGGTGTCAAGGATCCCCGCGGTGATTCGGGACGTATTCCTATATAACCAAGCCTTAGGACTTGTGCCTCTTCCTCTGGTCAAACAAAAGCGACTACCACTGGCTTTCTAGCTATAACGAGGTCAGCTTTCAGTTCTGCAGCAGTGCCAGGACCATTCCAGATTTCTATTCGCTGCAGCGAATAGAACACACTGTGTTCTACTGTCTCATATGATTTAAGACGGATATACGAATTGCTGATTGCAAACCATAAACCATTTTCCTCCGTTATTCTCGAATGTTGCTTCGCTTTCTCTGCTGCATCTCTGAAGAGAGCTTGCACAAAGTGCTGTTGCAACTACCTTAATTCTAAGTGGCCAGTCTTGGTGCCTCTGTTCGTGCTGACATGATCCTTGTTTATTCTACAACCTCAGTCAGAATGATCACTAAAAAGAATACAAGTAACTACAGAAATGATACACACATTTGTATAGTGCGTTGAAAAAAAATGAAGTATATTTTGTTTAACTTTGTAATATTAATAAAATAAAATAGATGTAATCACTAACCACTTTTTTATATTAAAAAACAACAAACGTACTTATACTGAAAACTGATCCAATGCCTGTCTCGTGGCAACCAGAAATATTTCGGTTTTTTTCGTTCCATTTATAAATTTTTACTTCGCTTGGGATCAAAGGGATATGGATGTCTTTTTCTTTGCACTAGTCTCGTAGAAGTTTTGACGAGTTATTATTGTCGAGAGGTTGTTAAGAACATGGAAAGTTGAGGTAATGATCTATTATATAAGTCGTCTACGCATTTCAGCTTTTGCGATGGCGATTTCGTTCCAACGTCCACAGTGATAGCAGTTTACTTCAACTTTAAACTTAAAAAAATCTTTATACGACAACCAGAAGCACGAGACTCACCATATATTATAAGTATCTTGCTTAATATCTGCAATACTTTGAACCCCATAAAGTGTTTAAATGGTATAACTCGGCTCGATAAAACGCATGTATATTGCTTGATATTTTAAAAGCCACAAAATATATTTTCTTTGTAAAAAAAAGAATTCTGGAATCAAAAATGGATATTTTAATATTACAGTAAGCAATCCTCGAGCGTTATTATGTAAAAGGAATTGTACATTGAGTAAGTTCATTCCCCTTTGATGACATGATGCCAGAATAGTCGCAACCAACTTTTCATTTCACCTTTCCCCTCCTATAACTTCAAGTTTTTTTCTGTCATAGAAGCGTTCCTTATTCAGGACAAACTTCGTCAAAGTTTTAGCGATTCTGCCATTTTTTCTTTGCTATACGACGTCTGCGGACAAGATTTTCACCGCACCGTTCACCCCTCTTTTTATCTCTCTTATTCTCTTGTACTTCGGCACAGGATAACCCATCATCTTTTCCTTCAGCTTTCAGTTTTCCGTTTTCTACCCTCTTTCTAGTAGCCTCGTCCTCATTTTTTTTCTTTCTTTTCCTAATGTAAGCCCCCTCTTTCCACTTCGTTCGTTCAATCTCTCTTTACATCGCTCTTTCTTTTCCATCACGATGCATTTTGTAGATCTCTTCTGTACAGGTTGCGTACAAGGATTTGAATGAAAAAAAAACGCGATGTAGAGATGAGAAGGCACGGGTACGAGAATACTGTCGCGGTACTATATAAAAAAGCATATCTTATACATCAATATGCACACATAAGCAATATACACACACACACATATATATATATTCATATTGCAGCATCATCGATAAACCGATATACTGTGGAGTTCTAGAGCTATACAAGAAAGACGGTTTTTCGCGTTTCACGCGTTATTCTTTCTACCTTCGTACGATCGAATACACTCTTCTCCGTCCTTTTCTTGTTTCAAGAAATATTGCTCCGTGACATGAGATTCAAGAATAGCAGCAGCTGAACATCGTATGACATTCGTCGCGCACGAAATATTCCCGGGAAAACCGACTACCAGCGTGTTCTATATAGATACGAGGTCGTCTAGGCACCGTTGAAACATACCACTGTTCATTTGAACGGTTTGAGCTTCGGTTCTACACACATTATATACCTACATACGCGCCTCTAGACCGATGTTCGATTCAGCCTTTTTTTTTTAATGTTTTTTTTTCTATGACCACGCTCACTCTTCCGTTGCTACGGTGATTTAAGGGATGTTCGGTCCACCGCCTACCACCAGACTTTTGGTCACGTACATGAAATAAATCGTCTGCAGGCACGGTATACAGTGGAATATAGCTCTTTTAATGTTTTTTGCGCTTATAAGCATGACTATATGATAAAATTTAGCTTTCCTTTTGTTTCTTCCTCTCTTTCTTTCTCTCTCTCTCTCTCTCTCTCTCTGTTCTCTTTTCTCCCTTTCTGTTTTTTTTTATTTTAGTGCAACTATTGAAAAATTCAAAGTCTTTAAATGTGTTAAATAAAGTGAGAACTTATCTCCGTAGTGGGCACATAGGTATCCAAAAAAAAATGCTAATGTTGATGTTGCAAGACGCACAGTTATTTATTTCTGTCTTTTAAGTTATGTCAATACTTTTTGAATCAAATACTCGATGTCCAAAGACCAGAGATTTTTAACATTCGTATTGTTACACAGATTCGTATTATTGGATAATTTTTTATACTGCAGTACATACACATACGCGTATAGTTCATGGAGTATAATGAGAAATTTTGCAGATGCGGCATCAAAAGTGAGAGGAGTCATCATACGCACAATAGGTTGGTACAGCGATATAGCTGAACATAAACTACTCAGAGAACAACGAGGAACGTAAACCATCCCGAATATAATACCCTGCACTCTGTGACGTAGACTCTTCTAATATGTATATATGGACACGTAAAAAAATGAAGAGAGATCGAAAGCGGAAGCAACGATATGGGGTGAAGAAAAAAAAAGAAGGAGAGATGGACGATTGACCGAATTGTAAGCAGTCTGACCTCTCATTTGTTATCCCTCTACCACCATCGCTTTCCCACTTGCATACTTGCGCTTCTCATCCCACTCTGCTAGCACCATTTTACACACAACTCTTCCCTTTTCCTTTTTTATATAGACTTTCGCCTGAAGCATATTTTCGCAGATGGGCTTTGTATACAGTAAACTTTGCGGGAAGCTTTGCTATGTTCCATCGAAACATGCTGGCCAATTCTTTTTTCATACCATTATATCACTATACCAGAATGTAGAAAACTTTTACCACGTTTCGATTAATCTTGTATCCCGTGTTTTGTTTCATTCTGCCTGAGAATGCGGTGATCAATAAAAAAATATATATCTCAAGATACTTTTACTGTCTTCACATAGGTGGTAAGGTGACAATATAAATCTTATATTATAGTGTATTTTTCAAAATGTTATCATAAGTATATATTTAAACTTGCCAAAAACGTTCGATAAAGTACTGCTTTGCCTAGTCCATACAGCGACAGAGTCCGCACACGTAAAAGCGTACAATGATAGTCGATATATAAAACGTGTGGGGTTAGATGGACACAATACATCTTATATGTAAAGGTCACATGTCCATTACACGTACACATAAGCAACTCTGTTTAGGCATGTCTGGTATTATACACATGAGCATAAACACAAACTCATGTCATTTCCGATCAAGTCTCTATCGATCGGTAATATTCGTGTATAGAATGGGAATAAATGTGGTGTTATAACTCACGTTGGAGTGAATGGATAAGCAGATTTATTATAGGGGAAAAAAAAATTTCGGCAGGGTTTTTTATTCGGCTATTCAAAGTGATGAAGGAAGTATGTTAAAACAGATTTATCTCCACGTATCGAGATTTAGAGAAGATTTAAACTCTTAAAACGATGCATTCGTAAAAAATATGAAATTACCTCATAAATAAGTTTTCCTCACTACCATTTGATCACTGCCATCTGGTCAAGCAGTTACGATAGGTTAATATCCATCATTCAAATCTAGTTGTATCTCTTGCAATAAATATACGTAATATTGTTCGTATATTTTGTTATGTATATAGTAAATGGATATAAAAACTAACGAACAGGTGTGCGAAACTCGGAAAAGGATACTTTTGAGTTTTATAGCTGCTTCCGAGATCAATGTGCACTCCAAAATTGAATTCTCATACTTTATGTCTTAAGTATTCATAGATCAATAGATCAGTTCTTTAGACATCGATAAAACCTTTATACAAATGTCATTTAAGCTACAGATATACTATTTTGTTGAACCTGAAGATGTAAATGCGTTCGTGAAATTTTCATGCCAAACGAATCACCACTCGACATCACACGATGCTTTTGTTTTGATCGATCCACTATTCTTCATTCACCTTTATTACTATGAAATTTTGTACCTCTGTATGCAATCAATCATTTAGTTATCTTCTGAAAAACTCCAATTGTTTTTATTATAATTTCGAACAATAGGTTTTTCCAAAATGTTGTTCCCGTTCGGTAATTGTTTTTCTCGTATTCACTTGAATAGCCGCTTATTCACAGTTGGCGATAGTGACAGTACTGGTAAAAATGCCATCGCGAGCCAGAGTTAATAAAAAAAAAAAGTAAAAACACGATAGAGTTCACAGCATCGTTCGGAACGTTGTCCCTCTTTTTCTCTCTTTTGATCTCTCTCTTTTCCTATTTGATCATGCGGTATATGTACAAATAACGAAGAAAATAATCGGAAAAGCACATTGCACGTTTTGGTTTCGCCACCAAGTGAGCACAGAAATTGAGGAAAAATTATAGATATAAGATATACTAAAACATTTTAACAAGTCGCACTACCCCTATATAGTATGCATCAGTTTTCCTCTGAAATAAATAATGAAAATGTATACCGCGAAGTTGATATCAAACGTAGTTTATTAGAACAATAGAACGGAGAGAAAAAAACAATAGGAAACCTAAAAAGAGATATTGAAATGAATTTATACAGAGACTAAATGCCAATCTCCTGATGGAAAATTGTAGATCTATCTATCTATTGTATCTAGCAAAAAAAAATCAGTTCACTATATTCGAGCTATTCAACTTCTACAAATAGAAAAATAATGCTGGGAATCAGAACAATGTACATTGTACCTTTAAAAGCCTGCAAAACTATGTATCTTATGATTTTTCAACCTTTGTATTATACGATATTAGATGACAAATTACCTTAGCACAAGGTATGACAAGGCGCAATTGAGAATCAGATTAAATGGTAACAAATTTATTTTCGTGAGCAATGGAAGAAAAAAAATTTGGTCAACACCCAATATTAAATGTAACCCGCAAACAATGATTATTTCCTCGAGTGCTCGCGGAAAGTATCGTGATACCATCGCGAATATTTCTTTGCTCAACTCGACATACTACGACGGGAATGTCAAAGAAATAAAATAGTCGATGGCCAAGCAAAGAAAGAAGAAAGAATGGTGTTGGGTATATGTTACCGAAGGCTTCGTGGGTTAACGTGTCCGATCCGTAGCCCATTTCGACTGTAGTTTGAAACCTCCGACACTTTAGAGCTCGCGTGACTTCGCGCGAGGTGCTGGAAAGGTCTTATATCGCGAATCACCGCCCACACCACCACTATTAGATCATATTATATATATATTTCTCATTCCCTTCCTTTTTCTTTGTATATACAATTATAAACATATGAAGGGTGATCGTGAAGTTTCCATTTCAGATAATTTATAGTATATACTTTACGAATTGCACAAAAAAACCTAGGCGTATTACGTTTTATCTTTGAATATCTCATTTTCCGGTTCATCAATCTTTTATGTCAAACTCGTGCTTTTTTAACGGACGAATAATAGAAAAAGCTAGTAGATAAAGAGAAAAAGAAATGAAAAACGCTGAGAACTTCAAGGAATAACTAAAACAAGTTAATTTCATACTTTCTACATTATCTACATGTGTAGGATAAAAATGTATACATATATACAATTATGGTTTTGTTCTTTTAAATCTTTACTCCACTCATCTATAAACTAACTATATACGAAAGATATACAAAATATTTTTGTAGTGCACGTTTCCCTTTTTTAGATCGCATCGCGTGTGTAGCGGATAAATCGTTGGTAGGAATATATATGAAAATAGAACGTAGGTATATCAGTATTATAGCTAGGAAAAGTGGCTTGCGCGTGGAGAAAATAGACGATCGCAGAATTGAGAGAAGTATATTATATGTAGATATCTTGGGAGGCATAAAGCAAGAGCGAATTACGTATAAATGTCTATCCAAATGTCTATATAATGCATAGCATTTTATGGATCCTCATATCGATGGACGTATTGGGAAGAAATGTGAAATATAATTGAAGTTGAATCGTTCAGCAGTTATCAATTTAATTAGCATTATTATAACATATTTAAAAAAAAACTAACGAGAAACTAGAGCGTAAAAAATTTAATTTTCAAAAGATCAATCTGTAAACTCTAATAAGAAATTAAAAAAAAAATTAGGCAAACCCGGCTGGAAAATAATCCGAATCAATTGGCATCAAATTTAGCCGCGAACAACTCCCAAAAAAAAATACCCAAAATACAAGCCAGAACACCTAATTCAATGATTTTACTAAGGATATAATATAAAATGGCAATTTTTTAAATATTGAATTAAAAAATTTGAAATAATTCGCATAAAGTACCTTTTAGTATTACTTTAATATAATCAATTATGGGGCAAATCTGAGATGGTCGAAAAAGAAGTTGCCAAGTTGACGAAGAATCCCTCATATGTATTTTGGCGTACCAGTATACGGGTGCAACTCAGCAAATCAAGAGCTGCCGGGATGAAATATTAAACATCACATTTTACAGCAGAGAGTAAGAGAGAAAGAGAGAAAGAGAGAGAGAAAGAGAGAGAGAGAGAGAGAGATCTTTTTATGTTGAAAATATATTACTTCCCATATACGTGTATGCATACTATGAAGTAGCCGACACAGGCATGCACGATCTTTATATAGCTGCACAACGATAAAATAAAAAAAAATAAAAAAATATGTTGACTTGCTAGACCATCTCGAAGCCAGTAAAAAGTATATAAATGAAGAGGGTAATACTAAAAAAAATATATTTAATGACAAAACTATGAATCTAATAGCAAGAAAATAAGAAAGTATTGATTATTTTTGTATACATTTATTTCTATGCCGAAAGTTCAATTCTTCTTGATTTTTATTATAACAAAAGATTTTGTAAAAAAAAAATTCATTTCGTAGGCAACTGATGTCGATAGGAATAAAGATAATAATAATAAAAAATAATAGAGCGCAGAAAAAGGCTCATCTATACGATTCAACATCTTGTATCAAGAAGAAATTCTCATATGCAGCTTTTTGTATTATACATACCATGGACACAACCATATTCTTCGCATATGCAAACCACGCAGCATCCTTTTTATTGTCATCACAGAGTTTCCGCCTACCTTTTTTCTCGAACATCTATGTTCCGCATAAATCCACTGGTAGAATTTTTCAACAACAGATGTCTATCTCGGTGTGTTTCTCGTATTTTTCCTTTGTGAATAAAAAATATTCGATATCCCACATACGTTATCTTCAAGAAATCTCAGAGAAACCTTTCACCTTTATTGACATCTCCAATACATTTCAAACTCCCTAAGCCCCTCAAGTATGAATTTATTTTATTTTATTTTTTGGAACGAAAATTACTTTTCATTCAAAAAGTTATTTTAACATTAACTTTGCAAAAATATTTTTTTTAATTATCAACATATTCTGACAAAAATGTATCAGGATATGTTTGTATTTTATAATTTTTGATAGATACGTCAAAGTACTTTCTTCATTTTTATACGCCGTGTATGATATTTTTGAAGGACACCAGTGTTGCTGAATACGAGACAAAAATTCATAAATATATATTACCTACGTCTGCGGCTGAGAGTTGGTTTGAAGAATTTTCAATTGCGAGGAAAAGTAAAATTGTGTAAAAAGTTTTGTGGCCCCAGGCGGCAAGCATGAATTCTCCTATCCCCGAGCTTTCTAATCGGTGTTCGCCCTCTGCGCGGGCATGTGAGGACATTTGAAAATACTCATCGAAACTTTCTAGAAAACGATCCTTAAGCTCTTGAAGGATGAGAAAAGCTACGGCTTTTGAAATTTCGCTCGCTGGTCGCAATGGGATTCGAGTGCTGACGCAATTCTAAATTTAAATGACTGATTTTGTTATCGTGGTAAATTATGTAATAATAAAATAAATGTATGATCCCTAAAAGGTTTGTCCTTTCAATGATAAATAAGGGTTGAGTGACTCCGTGCTGCAATCTTGTAAAAAGATAAGAATAACACTTGGGTGTTTAGTCTATCGTGACGCGGGGATATCTCAGAGTAGCAAAGTAGCGGTAACTCAAGAAGATAAGAAAAATATAGAAAACCATGGGCTCGGCCCAGGCTCATTCGTTGTCCAGGCGTTAGATAAAGTGCCATGAAATCTTGATAGAGTAGCGAAGAAAGCAAGCAAAAGACCTGAACAAAAGTAAATCCACATTGATAAAAATGAATTTATATTTCGGTAATTCTGAATTTATCAAGTTCGTTTTAGATACTAAGAGTAAAAAAAGGCTAAAAATTTTAAATTTTTTCCTTGACATATCAATAGAAAGATATATACCTATATTATATACAAAGAATTGCGAAAATTTGGAAGACACGAAGGGAAGAGGTACATCGAGGGCGTGCGAGACTGAAACAAATGCTAATCTTATCGTTTCTGAGGATATAAAGTTTTGTCGTAAGGGCCGGAAAGATAACTTGAAGGGGAAAACAATACGGTTAATGGGCAAAGTCGAAAGCCCGAAAGCTGAACAGAAAATCTATGTACTATATATATTTATTGTATATGTATGTATAGAATACCTTTCACAGTCTCTGTGAGTCCATCTCTATCATTTTGCTTGATCTTGGTTTCGTCCTTGCCCTAAGATTTCAAAGGTTCCATTAACAAATCCACACAATGGCTACGGAGTAGTTGTTCTCCTGCAATTCGCTATTGTTTTTCACCCCAACAACGGAACGAGAATTCGCTGAAGTTTTATTCTTTCTGGTCCGTGTAATATTCTCAGAATGACCAATTTTGCAGTAGTGAACTTTTATATGAGCACGAGAGCCTCCAACCGATGTTATGGAACGAAGCACGACGACAATTATTGTACAGGAGAGTTGGACGAGTTGAGGGTACCCATGTTAACACATAATATATTCGGAAAGCGTGAAAGTAGCAAAAAAGCATTTTCCAACAGTACGTACGTCGCACAGAAATGTACATACGTGTATATGCTCATACATACGAGGTTAAAAGAATGTGAAACGTGGCTGGCGCGCATGTGTCAAGTGGAACAAACTTGTACACGTCAGACCGTCGGAACCCTTGTCAGTAGGGCAGGAAATTCGTATAAAACTCAATCTATAGCACATCTAGCGAAAAGCGGGGACGAAAAACTGTGAGAAAAAGAGCAGGAGGCATAGCAGGGGGATAGTTTCGTGATGTCGGGTCTGACTTACAAGGAAAAGGTGAAAAATAAGGGCAAGCTCATTATGCGCTCGATGTGTAAAATATTAGGGCTAGAGGTAAGGCACTCGTGCGAAAATGGCGTATATACGTGTATTGTATAAAGCTAAAATAAAAAGAGAAGTAAAGAGGCATATGGTTGTCCGAAGAGTAGGTACTCGCCACTTGTCTCCAGAGCCTCGTATTGTCTTGGGAATGAGCTGGCTAGTCGTTAAAAAAAAAAAGAATAAAAAAACTTGCGAAGGTCGAGCACGTACGAGGACATTCGCCGAGGACTCGGAGCTCCACACTTGAGAATTCTTGTTGTACCAGCTATCCACCTGCGTATGTGTTACGTAATGCAAGAAGGGGGTGATAGAAAAGGACAAGGGAAAGAGAAAAGTGGGGAAACGGCGACGCCGTGCCATAGAAAATAGAATAATAAAGGAGAAATACTTCTATATACAGATGGAATGGGAGAGAAAAAAAAAAGAAAGAATATGGTGAAATGAGAATACTCAAGGGAATCAGGGGAAAGAAAAGACCAACACGTTTCTGAATTTCACTCAGGGCTTTTATTTTGAATTAAAATTCAACGTTTACTTTGGCAAAATGAGATGAGCGCTATAGTGAGAGGGCACGGAAATACGAGAAAAGTTCTAGCAAAAAAATGAGCAAAAGATTAGTAGAAAAATAGAGAATACGGAAAATAGACTATATAATAGCAGTAAAGACTCTCGTGGGTCGCAGCTGCAGAGTGAAGCCGTTTATTTCTGTTTGCATCGATAAAAGGACAATTAGTGACGGGATTCAGCACCACAGGAAAAGGAACACGCCGGTGTTACTATCGGCGTTAAAATGCCTCGAAACCTTTCGCAATTTTATACGGATTGTTTCTCCATTTACCATATACATGCACTGTAATTACTTCCTACACTAGCTTTTTTTTTTGGTTTTCAATGACAATGGTATTTTACGTTAAATTTGTAGCATGATCGTGAAACAGAGTTTTTCTTTAGTTTATGCTCCTCTAACTTTTTGTCACACGTTGAAGCAAGAAATTACATCGAATAATTGGCAACCGGCAATGTGTGGCAATTATAGTGAGTGCAAAGATAGAAACTGGCAGTAAAACTTATCCCCCATTTAATAAAATAATAAACAAAAGTCACCGCAAGCATTTCTTCCACCGAAATTTATATTATATTAAATATCCAACGTATAATTAACCTTCGTTTAAATGATTTGCAAACGATTTTATTTACTGTTCATACTTTCCCATTTTATTTGATTTCAAAATTGCTTTTCTCTCCACAAAAAAAAACCCACGAAAAATAAACGAACAAAAGTTTGCGAAAAGGTAGTGATCGACGATTAAAACTATTTTCATAGCAAATTCTTTCATCGCGGACAATTGAATGTGCGTTTAATTGAAGAGAAATCTCAGACAAAAATCGCAAACGTTTAATTTTCATTTAGATAGATAATACTTATAAATCCAACGACCCACCAGCTGCTCTTTGCGGTGAGTCTACATACATATACATCTTCATTCTCTTTCCTCAATTTTAGTATCCAATTGTTTGGATACTATCTATCGATCACAATGATCAAACAATAATGACTGGGAGAAAAAAAATGAACGAATCGAATGAATCGTAAATGATTCTAAGGGTGATGAATATAGGTGAATCTTGGGTGGGCTTATAAAAAAAAACCATATTATTTTTCCATGTGTATACGTGGAACACGAGAACGCGCGTGTGAGCATAATTCGTCAGGCGTCAGTGTGGCGCTTTCCGGAGGGTACAGGGTCTTGTGGAACAAGGAGAAAACGCGCAGACGGGACAACCTTCTTATTGTCGGTAACGCAGGGTGAATGGCTGGTAAGAGCGGCGAAATTGCGAGCTTTGTTCGTGTCAGGAAGCAGCTCCCCATAGTTCGTTCCGGGTTTCGGGCTGAAGAGTCGTGAGAGGGATGACGAAACCTACCTTTCTACTTTCTTCCTTTCCCTCGTGCCCCAGCCCTCTTACACAGCGAACCGACTATCCAGCTCACCTCGTCTCTCGTGCAAACTTCGTTGTAGTCTCTTTCCCACTCCACTATACTTATTCATTCGCCCCCGTCCCTCTCATTCTCTGTAGCTGTATATATACTATATACGCTTCATTCTTATCTTGTTCCTTTCGTGCTGTCTTTCTTGAGCTCTTTCGTTTCACCACTGGCTTTCATTTTCTTTATCTCTCCTCCTTTCTCTATCGCTCTCCTTCCACTTCCATAGAATGTATCGCCTTCACTTGAGAAAGAGTACTCGTCCCTCTTCTGTACATCCCTCCCTCTTTCTATCTTCGTTTTTTTCCCTCATGCTCTCGATATCTTCCGTTCGCTTGTTTCTGCTTATTTTCATTTCCGTCCATATCTGCACGAAACTATGGTCGCGTCCTAGACTCACGGTGCAGAAGTCAGTTTTCTTCCAACAACGATTTCAAAACTACCTAACCTAGTGGTTCGCCAAGAGCACCTGGAATACATTCGCAACGATGTACGTAAATACATATAGCCTCTACCTCTACACACATTTCTATCTCCCTATACATATATTTACATGCAGGAGAGAAAGCTCGTGTTCCCATCGGGTTTTCCGCACGCCAACGCAGTTACTCTATACTGTAGAACCTCCTAGACTTCCGCTTCGCTGGCGAACGAGGACTTGGTTACTTATGCAAATCGATTATACGATGGGGTGGCTCTGGATACGGGGCGAGCTCGGAGTAAAGGGGGAATAAAGGACAAAGTATGAGGAGGATGAGGTCGCACGAAATTTCTCCTTCTGAACGTTAGGAAGGTACGCCTAAAGTATATGTATATGTACAGAATGACAGAACCTCAAGAGGTATCTGTGTATAGCAAAAATCTAGCAAGAACCACTATATCGAGGATCATAAAAGGAGATACAAGTTTATTTTTCACACCCGAGTCGACGATTGCTGACGACATTTCGATGCAGAAATATTATCTCCGATAGTTTTCCTGTATCCACACCAGAATCACCCATATATGTAATTCAAAATAACGACTTAAATATATTATGTGTGAGCAAACTGTATATGAAACTCGTAGAAAAGTATCGAAGTCAGGGATACTTTTTACATAAAATATTATTCACGGAGTGAAGTAGAAAATACCTGCATTGGTCAGACACGTAGACCACGTTATATATATCTGTTTCAGTAATTGTATATCTCAACGAATCAATACCAGAAAGCAATAACAAACGCCTCTGTTACCAGAAGTATGAGGGAGCAATGGAAGACTAAAAAAAAAAGAAGAAAAAGAAAAAATTGTGAGGCATCCAGTAGCACCAACGAGATGCATGGAAATAAAAAAAAAACACAATATGCGACAACGAGGCTGCTGAGAGACTCGGTACCACAAAGACTGACACGGGAGAGGAAGAATTATAGAACGGGGATTGAATAGAATGGAAAAAAAAAGAACAGTAGTTCTCGTGTGACAAGACAACCACCAACGGCAATGGTACACCGTGACGGGGACACGAGACAAGCTTCTTTGTAGTGGAACAGACATGCGAGCAACATTAGTCACCCTCGCGCGCTGGTATCAGCTTCACTACCAACTACCAACCTCATCACAACGATGAGAAAAATTATAAATAATTAGCGTGAAAAACGTCAACTATTTTATAACGAAATATTTTTAATAAAAATCTGTTTACTTCAATCAAAAAGTTTTTAATTTTTTTGTTCAAAAGATAATAATAATAATTTTTTTTTCATTTAAGTAGAATATAGAATAATAGAATAAAATATAAATATTGGGAATAGCATGGCAAATTTTATAAATATAGTGAAGAACATTTTATCAAAGTATTGAAAATAAAAATGGAATCGTGGTTAAAATAAAAGTGAACGCAAAAAAATCTAATCATTTGTGTCTACGTCTGAATCCTTTGCCCTATATTTTATGATCAACTTCTTTCTATCTCTCTCTCTCAAAGGTGCATTCGTCCAGTCACACTTCACAAAAAGTCGTCATTATTAAGATGGCGTAACTCATCTAGCGATTCATTTTTGCATATTCTTTCTTTTACTCTGTTTTCTTTTCGTCAATACGTCAAATTCTTTTTCTCTGTTTTTCTCAATCTGTCACATACTCTTCTTTTCCTTTCTGATTCTCTCTTAGCTACACAGATACTTTTTACTCGTAGCTAGACATAGCATCTCTTGACTTAATGAAAATCTTTTTTGTTATGTTTTTTCTAATATTAAAATAGCATATATACATGCTATTTCCTTAGGTTATATTAAATATTTCTATTTTCGTTTCTCATTGCACAAGCAGATTGTGACTTTAGCAGTATTATTGCCGTATCAAAGAGAGTTGACTCAGCGATATGTGTTCTAAAATATGTATATATGCATATACAGAAAATATCAAAGAAGTACGATGTTGGAGTATGGTTTCTTTTTTACTTTTCAAGTAGGTACATTTACGAGCACACGCGTGACTTCGATTCCAGTTACAAGCGTTCTTTTTTTTTTTTATTTCTCCAAGAGAAAGTACACTTGTGACGATTGCAATACTTATTCTCTTTACACACGTACCGGCAAAGTATCGATATGGAAAGAACAAAAAAATGTACACATTGTAGAGGAACAGTAGTGCATATATAAAATAATCGTGAATGAGCTACACACACGCGATGTCGATTGTAATCGTTGCTAGTACCCCAGAATGAGAAACGTTAACAACGATACACATATATATATATGGTAAACGTATATGTGTATGAATATTATTCCATATCGACAAGCAAGGATTGGAAGTAAAGGTTATTTATATAAAATTTCATTGATAACATTAAAATACAATTGCCAAAGAGTATTTATTTTACATAACTCTTGTATGCTCAAAATAAAAAGTTTTCAAAATAAACGAGATTTTTTTTTTTTTTTCATATCAGTTAGCTGAACAGTAATTTATGTTTCTTCAACTTTTTCGAAAAATCTCTGTGTGTATATCGTACGGGTATGGCAAGTCATTTTGATTTTCTTTTTCAATTTTTTGTTATTCTATTTTTCTGTGAATGTTTTTATATGCAGTTATAATTTTCACGACTGGAAAGTTATTTGCTTACCTGACAATAAATTTTCGGATTCAATAGTTTTGTAACTCGTTATTGGACCTAGTCAGTGTTACTTTTAAATGATGTACTGTCCTAATGTAAGTATTATTTTCTTTATCAGCTCGATAAGGATCTCGCATCTACACGAATCGAATACGCGCATCGACGAGTCGAGATACAGATATGTTGATATTACTTTGTACGAAATAAAAAGATTACTAGAGTTTTAAAGTTCTTACTGGTGTTTTATCCATACTTTTTTAGTCGTATATATATATTTTGGTTTATTCAAGTACCGTAGGTTGTCAGGAACATATAGAAGAAAGATATGGAAAAAGAAAGAAAGTACGAGAAAGAGTGAGAGAAAAATGGGTTGAGAAAGCTACGTGAAAATCACCCTTGGGGGGAAAAGACGCCGCCAAGTAGGGCGTGACGCGATCAATCATTCTCGACAGTTATTCCAAAAGCTTCCATCTCGGTGAGGCTCTTGGACAAGTATTATCGTAGATGCTTTGTCCAAACCGCAGTAATACAACTTTACGACTTGCTCCAATCTTCCTCCAGGAGATTGAATATTATATTATATATATTATCTAT
>JABMBV010085516.1:0-12028 GCA_018906735.1 Mesochorus sp. PSUC_FEM 10030011 | reverse complement strand
GAAAAAAATTTATTTAAAAAAAAATAATAATAATAATAAAGAAAAAACGATCGCATTGGTTTCGTGACAAGATGATATTGTCGTCTCACCTATCATTGTCCTTCTATTGAGGAAGTATATATATATATATATACTATATATCATATAAATGGCATACAAATCATGATCAAATTTTGGCAATGCTCGTGTGAAAAGCACGTGCCTTCATTTCAATACTAAATATTCATTGTCGGACACAATCGGCTTGTCCTAAACGAAAAAAAAAGGAAAACTCTTGGCTTTTGTTTGCTCGATTATATAAATCTTCTTTTTTTTTCTTCATTTCATTTGTAGCAAACTCACATAGATATAAATCTTCAAATACTTGTTTGTTGGGGCACGTCACTCGGTGACCACAGGAGGCTTTTGCTCTAGAGACTCGTATAACAATTTGATAGAGTCTTGTGATAAAGTTGAACTTTATCCATAAATATATATATATATATGTTGATTTACTGTTTGTATTCTAAAAAAAAAACTGATACTCGTACCCACCCGATAATTTGGGAATGCCTTTTATATATTAATTTATCACCTGCAATTACGGCCATTCACAGTGACGAGCCAAGATAATAATGGAGAAAAGAAAAGTATGCATGAACGGGTGGATATTACGAGACGAATACGGACGCATTTTTCTATGTCTTTATCAAAAGCGATTTGACGATTATTTTTGACATGCTATTTTTCATCTTTTTTTTTTTTAAATCCTCTTAGCAGTGCGAAATTTCTATTACAATCGTAAGAAAGCTGAGCTCGTGGGATACACGAGACTTTTTTTCGGTTTTTTTTTTAGTAATTTTTGTTGAGATTTTAATCTGCCGGCAGTTGTTTATCGTTGCTTATCGTTAACCAATCGCGGACGGATTACAATCTGAACGGTGCCCTTTGATCGATCGGTGTTGGTTTTCCTTTGCGGGATAATGGTGTTGTTGCGGATACCGAAGTATCGGAAGCTCCCGATGGTTTTCTCGTGAGTTTCGAGCCAGGCGGTAGTGGTGTACTCGAACCGCTCGAGGGTGTTCGGGTCCTGGAGTAATTAAATCAAATTGAATTTAAATGAACGTCGGAGATCACAAGAATTTAGTAAAAAAATTTAAAAAAAAAAAAATTACCGATCAACTGAAATAATAAAAGCCTAATTTTCAAACACGTATTATGTACATTTTCGGTTAGCAGTACAGATCGACAAACTCAGAGATGGATAGAAAAGAGCGGAAGAGTGAAAATAAGAAACAAAAATCTTATAGTTCTAAGCTTTTTTTTCTTGGTTATTAATTATACAGATGAGTAAGCCATTTACCTAGCTCTAATTGCCGTTGGGATGTTAGTTGCTGAGCTCGTGTAGGCCGAGCTGCCCCTAGCGTTACAGAGACAGATACGTATATACGTGAGTACGATTTGTCAAAGCTTCAAGCCGTGTATTATACTATAATATGTATGTATATTATACTTATTACACATTGATACAAATTATATGATTCGTACTTGTATCGTATTATAACGTGAATACAAAATAATCAAAATGAATCGTAACAAAATAAATAAATTTGCAAATACCGAAAAATAAACGGTAAAAAAGCTCAGAATAATGTAATCGGTGAAAGACCAAAGAATATAGTCAGTTGTAACTCAAAATAGTGAAACAAAAAAGGCAACGTGCATGATTTTCAAAAAATCACAATGAAAGTCCCAAAATAAAGCAACTCTCGAAAAAAAAAAGATGAAAGTGAACAACTGATAAATGCAGATGAAAACACACACACGCGCACACATACACACATACACACACGAGCAGTAGATCGGGCATACCCAGTGGAGTCAGTAGAAATTGTAGAATGGTTGCTTTGTGTGGAATGAGTCGAAATATTGCTCGTAGTAGACTGAGGGGATTTTATGTCCGGCCCAACGTACACAGGAATCCGAGAGCGGCTAAACCATCACCATTATCATTAGAAGCAATTTCGTTTAACATGAATTGAACTCTCATCAAACGACCTCTTCGTCGATACAGCGGTTAAAGTTTTATCAAAATATATGAATAGCGTATGTCAGATTTTTATGATCTTCATGGAGTATTTGAATCAGGAAACTGTTATTAACGCTCAAAATAATAAAAATCTGATTTTGTAAGTTTACAAACAAATATTGACGAAAACAGTAAGATATTAAAATAAAAATCAGATCGTTGTAATGAATTTTTTTTTAGATTCAATTTAAAAGAAATAAAAATTTTCAATTAGTTTTTGCTGAAAATTATTCATCGACACATTTTCAAAACGTTTCGATAGAAAGCATACCAACACCCTGTGAAACAGTAGTAAGTAGCGACAAACACGTAGGAGCATCGAGCAAATCACATATTTTTCCAATATGGAAAATTCACATGTCTGTTACGACATTACCAAGAAAGCCAATTATTCCTCCCCAAAAAGAGAACACGCATGAATGATTAATTTTGCTTTACCTAATTGGTGTTCCGACACCAGACAGGGTTGGTATGCTCGACGTTCGATAGATTGAGCCAAACCTAAAAAATGTTATTATGCCTCTATTGTTATCGATCGCTAAGCAATGATTTTTTTCTTTTATTTTGTCGTAACAGCTAATAAAATGGTTCGATAAAAATAAAGTAATAAAGAAATTTTTTTTTTTTTAATTTGAGAAAAAAAGTCTGCGTATACTATCGGCAGTAAATTTTTCCATACGATTTTGACGAAGTGATACAAAATACGCTATGCATTCTTGTACACCGGCGAACCTCGTATAAGTTTTTTGATAATATTCGTGTGTCTATGTTGAGAACAATATGCAATTTCTTTTTTCATTTCCTCTCGCTTACCATTAACGTATGCAGTTGAGTTATTGGGTCAATAAAAAAAATGCATCTAGCGCAATACAGGTTAGTTTTTGATTCTGGTAAAAAGTCTTTTTTTAATGCAATCAGATTCGATGCGACGATGAATTAATTTCTTGTTTTTTTTTTCTGGATTTATTAGAACTCACCTTGTGGGAACTCCGCTCGCAGGACTAACAAGTCCAGTTGGTGTACGCGGTCGTGAACTTGAACCGTTCATCGGTGTTGCCAAGCGTTTACCAGAAATGCTGTTGTGTCGACTGGACGTCGGAGTTGTTCCGGTCCTTCGTGGAATACGACTTGGAGTGCCTGATTCGTCTATGCAAATATGCGAGGGAATGAAATATATGAATAAAAAAAAATTACTTTTTAATGATAATTTTGAATAAAAGAAATTATTTTTTCATTATTTTAAATAAACGAAATTATTCATTTAAGTAGACAATATATGAACTGATCTATTTATCTTTAATCATCAATAAAATATTCACTCAATTAATTTTCAATCACTGAGTTACTCAACTGTTTCATCGATGAAATTTTATTTTCATACCTGTGCTGTCCAAAGATTGCGTCGAACCGTGACGACTTGGAGGCTTGCTGCCTTGTCTTGAAGCTGGTCTGCTGCCTGGTCTGCTAGCTGGTCTCGAAGCTGGTCGGCTCGATGGACGACTACCACCTGCAATGATAATATTAACACGTAAGACACATTATTTTACTTTTTCGTACAAAGATTATAAAGATTGTAAAATAGACAATTAATACATATTCTTATGAACTTGAATTAAAAGAAAAATTAATCAATTTTTGTATACAATATAATTAAAAAAAAAAAAAAAACAGACCTGGAGTAAGAGTACTCCTGTAGGGTGTACTCGTTTTTCTCACTGGCAATCTGAACGAGCTCTCGTTATCGCTTAGGCTATCGGGCGTTCCGGCGCTTAGCGAAGGACGTGAAGATTTCGTTGATCCCATTGGCACGCTTCGACCACTTCGTTCTCTCACCTATAGAAATATTCACAATTTCATTGAAAAACAAACTTTTGAAAAGCATCAACGATAAAAAAAAATTGCAAATATCATCTACCGTAACAAAATTCTCGTTACGACAACTCAAGTTTCCAGGTGTTACGAGCTTGATTACAAAAAAAAAGTTTTGTACAACTACAAAAATGTTACTGAGTGTGAGGCATCGTATTGAGAGCTTGAAATTAAATTATTTATATTATGTTGATAAAACAATATTATAATCACTAATATTCAATGAAAAAAAAAGAATTTTGTATTTTCTGAATATTCACAAGCCCTCGTATACGTAGCCAAACTGCATCTGGCGTGTGTATGAAAAAAAATCCTTATTAATTAAACAATAAATACGTACCTACTGCTCCTACTAAACTGACATTGCTATTAGAAAATAAATAAAAGCTCTCAGTTTGAGTCATGATAATGCTCTCGAAAGATCGAATTTATTAACCATAAAAAATTTGGTCAACGATAGATCAAGCTTTGAATTAACGAGCAAATTTATCACAACTAAAAAAGAAGAGATTTCTATTTATAAAAAAAAGTGCATGCAAAACTTACCACAAGAAGTTGGGAGAGATACAGTAGCTTATGGTGATTTGAAGTATCTCCAATCAACGCCACTATGCACGCATCAATACAGGAAATAGTTATGCATGGTCAAGATAGAGTCTACCACAATTACTACAAATTTTTATCCAACTGGAGAAATATGTATTTCAAAAATTTTCTATCCTTTTTCGACACAAATGAAATAACGACGGATTTCGAGCTTGAATTCCAAAAAATTCGAGACAGAGTTTAGTTTCGAAGAGTCGATAAATTCGTGTAAGATTTTCGATTTACAAAGAAAGAATATCGACAGGTAACGAGACTTTGTAGAGGGAATAAGTACGATAATTCTGAGGCATTGAAATCAATTATAATACATGAAAAAAGGAAACTCATGATGATTTACAAAAAAAAATAACAACGTAAAAAAAAAGACATGGATTGATGAAGAGCCTGATGTAATTCTCACACATACGCAAAAAAAATTGACCTACTGATGAGATAGCTTACAGTATTCTTGATTCGAGCTGAGACTTGTAATCACACACAACACACACGCCTATACTACCAATGCATGACAAGGGAAACCATTCCGTAGAAAAAAAAAACGAATGAAATCGTTGCCATTCTCAAATTCTTATTAACAAAATGATAAATCTCACCGATACACTCGCAAAAGTAAAACATAACATTACATCTATAATCATAAAAAAATCTGTACATCATGCATAAAATATCTAACTGTCGTAAACGCGCACAACACGCAAAATATCAAAGCTAAAATTCAACCGAATCGCGTTCAACAAAAAAAAATCATAAAAAATATATCAGCAAGAAAGAATGAGAAAAAAATATGTTATTTACCCAGTGGTAAGAGGGGGCGTGCATGTGAAGAGGATACGAGCACGGGAGATCCTCCTTTTGCCTCAAACTCTCAAATATCGGCATCAGCTGGCTCATAAACTCCTCCGCTATATTCACAGTACCATAAACCAAATTAATCGTACCAATTTAATTTGTTTTACTTTTTGCAATATATTTTTTTTAATTCCAGCAATATTTTGTCTTGACAAAAAGTGCGAGAACCTTCTTCATCAATAGTACGATAAAAATTTGTAATTCCACTTTTTTCTTGTTTCTCGATGAGTTCTTTCAGCGACAAAAAAGTTTGCGTTGGGAAGTGAAATATCAAACCCTGCTTCGTATTGTTAAATACTTGGGTATTTTCAATAAAATAAAATTTAAATAAAACGTGGCCTACTACCGAGAGCTTCCTGCATATAAAAACACATAATTGTCCTGCGATAAAAATCACATCTCCTGAGGTTTGCACTGAAGATATGCCATTTCAGCATTTACCCAAAGAAACTGGCACCTCGATTGAAAGAAGAAAAAAATATATAAAAAAATATGCAGACACACGTCTCTTACCATTTGTGCTAACCCATAATATACAATTAATCGCAGCTAAACGTAAAACAAAAATAAGAATAATCCAACGTTACCGCTGACGAAAGAAAATAAGCGCTAAAACATCTACCAGGTGGCCTACTGAAATAATAACAATAATAATAGTCGTAATAATAAACCAACGATCATGCTCATGCAAAGAGAGAGATAGAGATAGAAGAAACGATGACCACGAGCCAGTGGTTTCCGACCTTTTTCCATTACTTACCTTAACGTTGGTACTGAAGATTTTCATGGACACGAGAGACTTTTGTATGTGTCGAAAGATTAACGTGAATAAAAATGCGATGCAGGTGTATGTGTCTATGTAATTTTTTTCTTTACATAAAAGTATGCATTTACTACTCGTGACATTGACGAAAATCCAAATGCAAAATTTGACAATATTTTTCAAACGAAGTCTACGCTTTCTTTTTTTTCTCTATCAAACTGCAATTTTGATGCTCGTCCTTGTCACAATCATGCAATATCCGAAATTATATCTCAACGTAACGATGAGAGCAAATTTGAGAACAGAAATAAATGTGTTCTCGTGAAAAATCGCGATACGATTTATTTTTTTCTTTTCATCACGGTCTTGACGACATTACCTTTGTTATTGGACCGGCCGAAGACATTTGCGAACGTTGAAGAGTCGAATTTGGGCTCGGTTTGGACCTGAACGCCGTCATTGTCTGGCTGACACCATCCGCCAATATGAATTGCTCCCGCAGCTCAATATTCGTTCTTCCCTTGGCTACAGTGTGTTGCGTGCACGCAGAGTTAGTAGGAAGGCGCAATAGGATGCCGGGGATTTTCGATAGGATGTGCCAAATATTTTTGTTTTTTTTTTTAGATACAGAAAAACAGAGAGATAGATGGATAGATAGAGAGACAGTAGATAGATAGACAGAAGGATCGCAAAATTTTAAATGTACAATAATTACAAACAGGATGGTTGAAAATAAAAGTAGAAAAAAAAATTGTATATGATATGTAAAAAAAACGTGTGAATAGAAATTTTGTAAAATTGAAACAACGTTTTGAAAAATAGATTCACAATATCAATTCCATGCGAGTCATTGGTGTGAAAAAAAATTATATGTCGTAAGATCGTGTGTTAACCAAAAAAAAAGTTCAAGTTAAAAGAAAAATAGTGGCACGATGTGTGTATGTGTGGTATTTGTGTAGGTGTAAATGAAAAGAAAAAAAAAGAAAACAATTTAGGATGAATAAAGAAAAAAAACCATAAAATTGTATAAGTAAATATTTTAGGAATAATACTGGGAATAAACACTGATATAATCGTGACGAATTTATGATCAAAAATTACTCTCTGAATTTTTTTCGTTGGATAAAAACCCAATTTGTATAAAACGAAATATTGTACAATGTAAAATACATTGGATCATGAATTGTCACGTAGAAATTTCGTCTCGTCGATAAAAAGTCTCTACAATTATTGTTCAGACTATTTATCGACGATCGTTAATTTCGTACTAACATAAAAAATAAACCATATAGTTTCCAGCTACATAGCTACTTATAAGAAATTTGTACCACGAATATTTTTCATCATTTTATAAACGTATTCCAAGGTCGAAAAATTGCATTTTTTTCAACAGAATAATTACGAAAGAATTATGACAATCAATGAATTTCGTGTTCCAAAAACATCAGCCGATTAAACAGTTCGGTGAATATTGAAACAAATCGTTCGATTGTTTCATTCCAAACACCCGACTCTTTAATCAAGAACGATAACACAAATTTTGTATAACTGTTCGCAACCAACTCCAACACCATGCTATTAAAAATAAAATAAAATAGAAAATCTGAATAATATACATTATCGCTAAAATCAGGATAAATTCACGCTCCAGAAAAAACCATACCATTTCGATGAACGAAAACCAGGAAGTTTCAAAGCCTAATCAGAGCTCTATGTTACTTTTATATAACAAAAAAAAATTGGAAGATACATCTAAGGTAAATATACTCAAAGATGAGTAACTAATCGGTTAACTTGAATTCAATAAATAGCACATACGCTATACATTTCTTTCGTTACGGCTAATGAATGAGAAAAGTATGAAACAATCATGAAATTGATGAATATACTCATGAATGAAACAAAATTAAATGAATGATGAAGAAACGGAACAAAAATGTTTCACATGCAAACACACAAAAATGATTTATGCAATTTTGTCGGTCTATATCTGTTAAACGAAAATTTACACGAATTTAAGGAGTTGCATCTATTGAAGTTCTTGTAAAACGATTATAGTTCGAATGAAAAATTGTTTCATAGCTCATATGAATTATGATTTTTTTTTCACTTTGTAAATATTTTGTCGTAAGCCCTGAATAAAAAAAAGTTACAAAAATATATGGGTTTTCCAAGAGTTCAAATAGATTTGACCCGTTAAATCGTTGTAATTCGTCAAATAAAACGTTTTGAAAATGATATAATGACAATGAACGTGCAAGGGGTCTCACCGAGTGGACACCAACCCTCGTGTTGTTCCGGTTTGTTAGGATCCGGTATTGGCATTAGAAAGACTTGAGAAATCAATTATTTGAGTTGTTAAAATTGTGTATGTTTTTTAAATTATTTTTCCACGAGGGTTTTTTTTAGAAAAAAAAAACATGCAAAACACGTAACGTTAACAAAAAAATGTGATCAAAGCTCATAATAAAAGAGAGACGAAAAAAAATGCATCCAAACGAATGAGATAAAATACACGAAGTCCCGAGGATGTGGAAAGGATGGAGTGAAATGAGAAAGCAAGAACATTTTTGTTAGTACAGAACTGATAAATGATTTTCGTGTGACTATATCTACCAATCTTGTGGATTCGATTGCTATTCCAGAAAAAATAATCAATAATTTTATACAATGGAAAAACAAAAATTGCTGTGACATGAAGGATTGTGAAAAAAAAAACAAATTATTCGACAATAATTCAAAAAAAATGAATTCATGATGAAGTGACAAAGAATGAAAAATGAATCAAATGGTTCCACGATTGAGTTCGAACATTTCTTTCCGGATTAGCTATCGCTCCTCGTTAGTTTACGGCTCGAGATATAAGGAAATAAAAAGAGATTTATCTAATAGTCAACTAGCAGCTAAGCAAAAGCGAAACAGCAGACACACACCCCTCTTTTCATTCAAAAAATAAATGCGTTTTTATTTGACGTTTGTGAATTGCGATTAATGAAGATTGTTACCTCAGGAGCTGAGATCATACACACAAACGCACGAAAGCGTTGTTATATATTTAGAAATATATTAGGACATTAGGCCCGACGCAAAAAAAAAGGAGAATTATTATTCACGTTAAAGTCATTTATGCTGATGTAGTACTAATTATTCTAAATTAATTACATTCATGTTATTCATGATGATTAGGGCGATTTTTTTTGCCTATCGCTTATTGTAGCGCATGAATGTTCACACATGTGATGTCAATAATGAATGAGACGTTGAATTTCGAGATAATGAAAAATAAAGAACTATTAAAAAATGAATAATCCACTCGAGAGTGGTAAAAATAAACTTATATAACGATATTAGCCTCACAGGAAGAAGTTAACAGCTGTGACAGTTTCCTTTTTTATCTTTTCTATATCTTCAGTATAACCGAAATATCCTATTGACCGATTCATACCAAAGAAAACTGTCATAGCATTTTTCGAATTAAAAAATTCCCTCAAAATTTCAATAACAATAAAAGTAACCGCGCGAAAACTTTTCAAATTTCTTATAAAACAACTTCGCTTTCAAATAAGTCAGAATAATAAATGAAAAAATCTATATTTATCGTGTATGCTTTGTAATTGAAAGAGAAGTCATTCTTATCGGATTGTAAAAAGAACATCATTTGGAAGTGAAACTTACCGCGACAGGGATCGTTCTTCAACAGAAACTCGTCAAGAGCGACCCATCCGCCTCCCACTCTGACCATTACGGTTGATCGTAAAATACGGACCAAGCGCAATTTTTGGCTGTCACCGAACTGTTATGAAACGAAATTAACCATTTTTATGACATTTTATGATTGTTGGTCGTTATTATTATTATTATTCCCTATTTTTTATTTAATAGGATTTATAATGTTAAATATACGTACTCGATATTTTCCTTCACCGACTTGGAACACCCTGAATTTTTGTCGACACGTACAGAGCATGACGAGACGTTTGACTTCGTCGTGGATCATATCCGTGTCATTGTGCCTAGGTCTTTCCTCCCAATCGGGTCTAAGAGCTGCAATGAATTCTTTCCAATCGATAAGGCCCTCGCCATGACGATCGAACAGATCGGCCACGGCGCCCATTTCCAATCGGGAAGTGTCGAATTCTAAAAGGCGAAAAAAAAACAAAATTAGAACATTATTATAATAAAAAAGAAGTGTAAAAAAAGTAAAAAAGAAAAATATCTACAGAATATATAAATACTAACTGGTATTCATAATTCCTTGGATAAAATCATCCCGTGAAATCAGGCCGTCGTTATTTTTGTCCATTTTCCTGAAGAGATCGGTCAATCTCGACTTCTTATGGTTCATGAACTTCAAGAACTGAAAAATTAAAGAATTAAAACATTTTGTGCTTGGCAGATTTTTATTTATTGCAGAAATAATTTTTTGAAAATTAATTACCCTCTTGCGCCAATCCTCCCAACTAAAGTTGGCAACACGATCGAGCTCATCGATGTAGTTGAGCTTGTCTTGCAAACGACGTTGACGTTCCCACGCAAGCATCCAAACGTGACGCCAACGATCCCAGAGAAGCCTAACTCTTGGATTTCTAAACTCTGGTTCTGCTCCCTTGCTACTGATCGAAAAAAAAATGTTAATATCGAATGTTTTAAAATGCAAGTATGGTTGAACATCCAAATGATTAAATACTCTAATGGTCATACGTTTCTTAATCCATTGTCACAATTGAAAAATAAATTAAATTATTAAAAAGTTGTAATTTTATAAAAACAATAAATGCTCATTTTATACAATTATAATATGAGAAATGATTTTTTTTTCTCGTTGACCATTAAAGATTCAATGTGATGAATATGTAAATTCGAAAAATAGTGAAGACGAAACTACAAACGACTGATCAATCTCATCCACTTTTAATTTTCCTACCCCCAACCAAATACACGTAATCATTCGTAACCATTCATAATCAAATTTCTTCAAGGCTTATGCGATTTGGATAATCAAAAACTACGTGTGAAAAAAATGACAAAAATGATGATGCTGATGACCGTCATGGTGATGATGATGGTGATAATTGTAATTTTTTTTTATTGAAACAGTGAATCACTGACCTTCCTTTGGGTGGGAAACGTGGGCCAATGTGCGGTAATGAAGGATCTGGCGTTCTCTCGCGACCCGGACTGGCTCGGCTAAACAAGAACATGCTCGTCACATCACTCGTAACACTCTACTCAACTCTATACGAAGGGCCTTTTTTTGTTTCTTCCGATACGTTGTAAGTTACTCATAAGAATTATATTTTTTGTTTGTTTGTTTGTTGTAAGTTGGGATCAAGAAAAAAACAACGCAATATTTTTTGTTTTGGGGGGAATCGTTAAATTAAAAAAATTACAGAACAATCGAGCTGAGTAAATTTCTTAGAGAATTAAAAATATTGGTTCGAGACATTTTATAAAAATATAAATTTAATCATTATCACGGTATATTGTAAGACATTCAACAATAAATAAGACAAAAAAATTATTCACAAACGAAACATAGAAGTAAAAAAATATTGTGCAACACAATAATAACTCTTGTTAGTCGTCGTGCTAATGAACAAGCAATTTTTTTTCTCTCTCAATATTCGTGATTAATGTATCGAGTGCAATTGTGTAATGTATTGCAAAATTGACATGTAAAAAATCGATTAAAAGCGGGGAGCAAACGAGTTTATATGGCTCATACCTTCCACGTCGGGATTGCAAGAGATCACGGCTGCCTTTGAAACTAAACAATCACAAAAGCAACAAAAAAGAAATGTTAAAATGGACCTTCCAGGTTCGAAAATAACAAGAAAAATAAGACTTTTGAATACAGTTATTGTATAAACTGA
>JABMBV010085505.1:0-12028 GCA_018906735.1 Mesochorus sp. PSUC_FEM 10030011 | reverse complement strand
AAAATAAATATATATATATATACGAGAACGAATCTCGATGAGTTATTCGGTTTTACATTTTTTGCTCTGTGACTATATTTCTGTATAAATCATTCTCTCTATACATTTACAACATAGAGTAGAATAAAAAATGTACGGACTTATTTGAAAGATAATTTGATGAAATTTTTCGAATGTGCGCGTACGCGTTTCAATATACCGTTATCCTCTATTCGATTACTCTTTTATTCGTGAATATTTTTCGAGCATCTTCTCTCAATGTTGTTAACGTACGCATGTACATATATGTTGAATAGAGAAAAGTGTACTACACTGACAATGCCGATGAGCGGGGCCAGTACAAGTGCGACGGAAGCCCTTGAAATAATGGAATAAAAGAGTGTTCGGAGCCTGATCGGTGGATAAAAAGAAGAAGAAAAATGAAGCGCGCCATTTATTGAGGAAGAGAGGAGGAAACAAGCAACGAAGATGCGAAAAATAAGGGGAGGGCGGAGGGAAGGGGTCCGAAAGTGAACTGAAAAGAGCTTCGATGCATTGCGATCGTGCATCTCAATTTTGTGCCAAGAGAAATTTACAGCCCTTTTGTCTCTTTTCCCCCAACCTCTCATGCGCCTCGCTAACAGCACTTGAAAAGAGGATTTCACTTTAGCGTGTACAGCTCTCGATAGGAAAACGGATTACAATACGTTGAGTAGAGAGACAAGAGGAGGGGCTCCTATATATAGAGCACGCAAAACGATTGATTGTTCGACACTTTTGTTCCGCAAGAGAACAGTCAGCAAAACGAAACGTGACTTTTATGTCCTTATTTTTTCTACCCCTGGCTTTCGGTGTTATATTGCAGGATACCTTTGCCTCGGACCCGGTATAAAAAGGGGAAGAAAATGACGGAAACGGAGCGACTGAGCTGAGAAATCGAATTGATTTTGTTAGTCAAATTCACGACTCTGCTGCTACTCCCTACACAAGATACTGCATCACTTTGTTTTATCTCACGATATAAATATCGGCGGAAATCAATCTTCCTCCCTCGAATAAGATTATTCGGAAAGTTAAACATTTTTATATCCACCTAATTTTCATTGATCGAGCATATATACGTATATATTGTATGAAATAATCTGCGTACTCGGTAAATTTCAAGAAAGAAAGGTATAAAACGATGTAAATTGAAAAAAAAAAAATTCTAACGATTCTACTAGGCAAATTTGAGTTATACGCGAAGCTTACATCCGAACAAAAATACTTTGCAAAGTTTTCCTCGTTCGTATATACGATAATCGTGATTTTTTTTTCTTTTTTGCTTCTGTCAGGAAAGAGCTCTGAGTTAGAAATGAAAAATTCCTCAAGTAAAGAGAGCTTGAAGTGCCTCAACCCCACGGTTTCCCTTCCACTCTCTCTCTCTCTCTCTCTCTCTCTCTCTCTCTCTCTCTCTCTCTCTCTCTGTCTCTCTCTTTCCTCTCTTTTTCTTTCGTTTTTTTTCTCCTGTCGACTATCTGAAGATCACGAAAAATCTCACGTACCCTATACCAACCGTCCTCTTTATACGTACTCCGCCTGTGCCTCTTTCGGGAATCTCTCATTGTAGAACACATTTTCTTCTCAATTTTCCAAACTCCACAGCTCTATAGTTTACGCAATACTATCTATATGTCTATATATATAATATCTATATATACATTTACCATACTAAGGCAGAGATTTGTAACCGAAAGAATGAAAAAGGAAGAGATGAGCCGTAGAGGGAATTGGAATTGGTGAACGTGCACGGCTTATCGAACGAACGTGTGCGCCATGTCGGATTTCATTTGATTCACTCTCGGCCGATATATAGTTATGTGAAATCTCACTCGAGACAATGGCCAATAGTGAGAGAAAGAGAGAAAAAGATCTTCTTCACGTTTTCTTTCATCGTGTTTCTCTTATCATAGGCTCTCTCGTGTCATTTCATATAATTCCTCCCTGTCTACAAGAAAGTCAGTTAGCTATGCTTGTCAAAAAATGAAAATATACATGAAGTACCGAAGTATATATTTGATAAATTAAAAGAGAGGTTGAAGTGGCTTAATAATAAGTTAGAGAATTACAGTAAACACCTTTCGGTCTCTTCTTTTTTTTTTCTTTTTTTTTCTCCCCGTTATTTCTCGTTCGTCTTATTGCATCTCATTTTTGGGTATAACTACAAAGTGATGAGATCCATGGATGTACGAAAGAACCGTCGTCATTTTAAGATACACTGCGCGACGGTAATGAAGAACGAGTCTACGTAGTTTACATTATACATGCATATATATATGTATATAGACGTATTACTTTATGTACGCAGTAGACATGGTGATGATATAGACTTCTCGGGCGTAAGATGAAATTTTAAGGAAGCCTCCGTGGAAAGAGAACGAGATGAAATGGGCGGAGAGGAGCTTGAAACTCGTCGGCGTATAATCGTTGGAAGAGTAAATTAAAGCATTCCCTCTATCAAAGTTATATAGTACATAGCTGCTATCATTACTGGCTTACTGGTGTATACTACCAAAAGGGTCTGAGGAACAGAGCTTGTGCAGAGCTTGTTGAATTCCATTTAAGTCTCTATCTCTGCCTCTCTCACTCACTTTCTCTCTCTCTCTCTCTCTCTCTCTCTCTCTCTATCTTTCTCTGGATAGCTACTGACCCCTCTCGATGTCTCTCCCATACTCCATCTTTAAGATAGCCGCAATTTCTCCAAGGTCTTATACTCGATCCTCTCGAATACCCTTCAATTACGGTACACTCCAAGAGGATTTGTAAAACGGTTAAATATTCCCATGTATAATATTGGACAAGGACTGATATCTTTTGGCTGTTATTAACGCGACAGTGTTGGTAATAGAAGAGAAAAAAAGACTCTAGAATATCACTCATATACGATACTCATACTTGTGTGTATGTACGTGTGTATGTGTGATATGAATCACGGGACGCATCACCCCTGGTATTTTTCAAGCTAAATCATATCGATGCGGTGGCTGCGTGTGCAATATATTTTTTGTCTGCTGTCAACAGGCGCAGCGTCGCATGACGTTGTACACCAAATGAAATACGATAATCCCCAGGCTTCTACATTTATGACGATAAATATATTTTTATCTTTCATCCCCCTTTTTTTTTCTCTCCTCCTCATATTCTCGTGAGCTCGATATAGACGACCGATTATGTTTCATTTGATACTCATGACATTTTATACATCTATATTGCAACGCTATTAGAAACAGATAACGGCACAGTGTACGTTTTATCTCCGGTACTCGAAATTATATACCGAAGTTGAGAGACATCAAAATGACACGCGTATAAATGTCATTTTTATACTCGTAAATGCGGTATATATATGCAACCCTTGTGGAAAAGGCGAAAGAGGGCGGATAATGCACTGTATAGTATAGACACTCTGTTATACATGTATATCGAGTGAACAGGCGAAAATAAAACGAGTTCTCGTAATCGTTGAACAACAGTTATAGTCGTGCACTTTCATTCCCATTTATTCTTTTTTTTTTTTAATATGAAATTCTTATATACCGATAAACTTTTATCATTATCACTATCATCGCAGCTCTTCATCTCATTTCGCTTGATCCTTATTTACAGGGTGGCCCAGCTTCCGGTTTTCCGCTGACCCAGACACTGTTGAACATTTATGGCCGCAGATCGGCCAGTCCTGATGACCCAGTAAACAATGACCACAATCAGGTTTGTGTTATTTCAATGCTGATAATGCCCGCTGATAATATTTAACATCGAAATTTCTACATCACGCGAGCAATAAGTGAATGTACATGACATGTATTGATGATTGAGCAAAGGTTCTGCACAATTATCCGACCCACGTGGTTCATTCGAAATATAGGCCATTTCAACTAATTGTAAGATGAATGAAAGGCAACATAGAGTATATTTTTTACTAGACAAAAAAGTTAATTATCGTCATACCTCTCGCAAAATATCATATAAAATAATTGCTGCTGTTGCTGCTGTTGTTGCTGCTGCTGCTGCTGCTGCGCTAGGTGGGGAAAAATATTACATGATCGATCGATTCTCTGTCGAAGGAATAATTGATGGAACGAGTTATGGCTTTTTGGGTTTTCTATTTTACATCGATATAACACTATGTCATTATAGCAATGAATTAATTTATATGCACATTCGATCAATTTATTTCAATATTCAACCCCATCCATTAGTGAACTGAAACTGATGATTCATTAATATATATTTATATGAACTAATTTGTTGCATCGAGGAATGGTTGAATTAACTAGAATGACGGATATGTGTGGCGAAACGCATGCTTCATTGGTATAACAAAATATTTTATTTATTGAAATAGTATTTAGTTATAAGAAACATGGGATAATTTTATCAACTGAATAACAATATAATAAAGCATATTATGTTGCACTAATGGAACGTGCAATTCGCCACGATTCGCGATTTAGTTGATCCAACCATTTTTTTTCTTCAGTGTACATCTAGATAGGTTTGAAAATGTGTTCAATCTCATTAAGGTCTAAACTCTGAGACACTAGGTAATGAATTATTATGAAGAAAAAAAAAGCTCATTGGTATCGAGAGTCCTGATATCATAGGATAAACAGTCGGGCTAAGAGCATTTACCACCTCGTTGCCCTCACATCGAATAAAACGGAGCAAGCAAACTTTTTCCAACTTCCTCGTTTACCGACTCGCCTCTTATTGGCGTGCTTGCATGACCTGGATATTTAGAAAATCGAAGCAAAGTTACCTTGCCACCACACGTTTCTGCAGAGCTCGAGCTTGTAAGTTCACGTGTGCCGGTAACTTATCTCAAGCAAGAAATAGCATAAAAAACAAGGTCCACAAATTTTTATGATTAACGATGCTGGAAAAATTGTCGGAAAATATAATTCGAGTTATTTTAGTCGGGAGAAATTAATTAAGTGTAGTAATAAGATATTTGTATGTGAAAATCATATTGTCATCGAAGTATTGCTGATTGAATTTTGTTGATATAATTGTTTCAAAATAAAGAAAAAAAAAAAACAAGAAAACAATTTTAGCTAACTGACAGCTGTAACGAAATTTGTCAAGTAGCGACGCGTCATCACTGGGGATAAGCGAACAATGGGCACATGACGACGTTGCGTGCCACTCGAAAGATCGTCGCCTCTGCGAACGAAACTCTGAGAAAAGCCAATTCTGATCGTGTCAAAAGCAGAAAAAAGCTTTTCAGCACGTTCCATCCTTCTCTCTCTCTCTCTCTCTCTCTCTTTCTTACATCTTCTATTCGCAAATTCTTTATATTTCGCATTTCTGTCTTTCGTTTGCGACCAAGAAAAGACTGAGTGAGAAGCCAAAAAGTTGAAAAAAAAGTTGAAAAAAGTGGGAGAGAAAGAGAGAGAATCATAAAGAAGAGAATGAAAGAACAAGAAGAGGCTGCATGGGTCGGGCACAATGCTTCTAGCCTGCTTTCCTGACACGCTCAGACCGTAGAGATCTCGTTGGTCGTCGCCGCTACGTTTCGTTCCCCTTTCCAACATTTTTCCATTTCTCTCTTTCTCATTTCGTTCCTCTCCCATGCGGCCATCTCTTTGTCGATTTACTTCGTCATGATATGCCACCGCGTCTATTGTATGCTCTCAAGGCACACGGATGCGCATTCATTTGAGAATGAAACCGCAAGCTTTACAAGTCCAGATGGAAAATCTCAATGGAGTGACCTTAGGCATGCATATCTCATTATTATCTTCATTACACATTTCACATCTTTTAAAAACTATGTCCAGCCAATGAATTTTTTAATTGATTTTTTACATCGATCGAAATACAGTATCAAAATGTCTGGTGAAAAGGCAATATATCCTAATTATAGATATTGAGAAATAAAAATAAATAATATCCAATATCTTTTATCGACCTTTTATTATTTGTAGTGTATAACATTTGAATTGAACGATTTTCACCAGAGGTTTGGCCAGTATCGTCAAAAATTTCACAATTTTTAAAAAACTCTATCTCGAGCGAATGTTTTTTTAATTGATTTTTACATCAATTAAAAACTTAATTATTACAGTACCAATATTTCTAGTGAAAAGGCAATATGTTCTAATTATATATTGAGTGATAGATATTAATATTCAATATCTTCTATCTATATTGTATATAAAATTTGAATTGAACGATCTTCGAGAGAGTTTGCTGTATAATGTGTAATGCGTGGTGTAACGAAACATTTTACATTACAAATACAGGATCTGTGTCAAGGGGACTTGAATTTTTATTTTAAATCTTGGAATAATTTCGTGCAATACTATGTATAATGCATATGGTATTTCTCACAGTACTATACTACATTATATATGTATGTAGACCTCGAGAGAATATGAAGCTAATTAATAACACATTATTGATTCCGTTGATACGATGAAATTGCGTGTTTCCAAAACGATTTCGTAAGAACTCGATTATCGAAATTCGACAATAATTAAATGTACGATGATAATAATATGCTGAAAATTAATGAGCATGAGGGTCATTGATCAATATTGATGTGTACTGACATACACGATTTTGTATACAAATGAAATAACGTTATTTGAATTACGAATAACATCAATAAAAATATATTCGTAATGCATTTTCATACACCCAAAATATTGGAATCATTACAATTTCCATTTATAGCTTCAATAAGATTTAATCTCGAAGAGACCCTTGATAATGTATCCTATTCCAAAGCTCTTCCAATTAACCGCTGCAATTTGTTCGTGAATTTTCCCCGCGGCGATAAACACTTAATTCTCGTATCACGTCGGCTGCGTCGGCTAATTCAATATCGGTTGAAGAGTTAAACCAACCCTCAGACGGGTGTTTTAGGGTCTACCATATTTAGCCAAGGCATCCATCTATCGGGGATGTAGATTGCGACGACGCGATCGAACGTCGATTTCAAAAGAGCATATACATACATATACATTTACTTGAGAGAGAAAGAGAGGAAGATGGGAGGAGAGGAGAGAAAGAGGAGAGAAAAAGGGGGTTATAACGGTGCCATGGAGGGCTTCACATTCGGGATTGCTATATTGGAATGATCTATACGTAGCTACTTTAGCTCCAAGCCTTTACCTTTGAGCTTTATCGCTATGTAGAAAAGCATATACGGTCTTGAGTCTCCGCCGTCTGAGATTGTCAGACTGTTGGACGAGAAAACCGAGAACAGTCTCTGGAGCGCCGTCAATCTCCGCGAAAGACGCTCGTATTGCTCGTCTATTCATCTTTTCCATCGCAAGTCTCTGTTTCTCTCCCTTTCTCTCTCTCTCTCTCTCTCTCTCTATCTCTCGCAAATAGAATATATAGATTAATATTCAAATATACAACAATATCTGATCTCTTAATTTTCCACGAAAAGGCTTGTTTACGTATGTACCAATAAATATACGCAGACCACGTAATTAATTACGAGCGAGTAATGATCTTGTGGCAATCAGTCTTTGACTGATGCATCTCCTGCTCCAACCTCCATCAATAATTCCGAGATCCGATTTTGTGCGCTCCATAATTGCAATTCTGGAATGATATCGTTGCGGAATTCTCTGCCATGAAAACTTTAATGACAATAAATAATTGATTATTTGTGGAAAATCGCGCAGGAAGTCGACGACGCCCGATAGATCGGTTTAAATATTCTTCGAGAATATGAATATTCATTGGAGGAACAGCATTAAAAAACAATTAAAAATGTAAATTAATTCGAGTTTTCAATTGATCCGAAAGCCTCGCTTATTTTCCTTGGGTTTGTTTGAAGTTTAATCCGTCTGTTCTCGTATGTCTCGTATCTCATCGAGATACCATCTCGGTATCTCGATGTTACATAAAATATCTTATTGCAAACGTTACAATATTGTAATATATTTGGCCACATACGGTTTGTATCGAATAGACAGATAGATCTATATGTACAACTTGATAGCGATGAAGATATTGAATTGACGTGAAAGAGTCGCATCATCCATTCGACTTTTTAACTTTTTGCTCCTCTTTTGTTTCTCTCTCTCTCTCTCTCTCTTTTTCTCTACGTACATATATCTCGTACATATCTGCCACCTCCTCACATACATATATGCTGTTAACCCATATTCGTCTTCCGTATTCAGCAGCTCGGCTACAATAGACGACACTTCCGTGCGCCTCTTGAAGAGCCACACGGGATAGATGCCAGTGAGACCGAAAGAAGAGGCTCAATCCTCGTGTGGCGCATTTTAGTGAGGGTTAGAAAGAATTGAAAAGCTTTCATATCAAAGTTTCTCGCGAGTGCGAGTGTCTCTATCGAGTTGCGGATACTCGTAAAAATTTTAAATGTACAAAGAACATGAGATGTGACATGAGAATCAAGTGAATATGTAACCGTGAATGATCGATCGGTGGTAGTAAACACGTATAATTTTTTTTAAACCAAGTGTAACACGAGCTCGGAATACATATGCGAAGGGAAATTATCGTGACGTACCTACATTTATCACAAGTTTTTTAATCACCACGATGATCGATTGGGTATCGATAGTACGTCACTCACGTCGTCGTTTCAGCGATTATGTGTTTGCTGTACCGATGAAAATTCGTAAACGCCGAAGATTCAAACGATGGGGTACCGCTACCAGTGGCTCAAAATCTAACGTAGCTGGAGCAGGACAATCAGTTGGGAGAAATTTCCGTGACGTAATTGACAATGATTGCGGCGATGACGCGAACTATCATCAACTCTGTCGGTTGTTCCGCTGTTGCTGCTGGAATAGTGTGAGTTTCGACTGCAGACTCATTGCTGCGCACTCTCTCTTCCACCTGCTCTTTCAAGGGGTGGGAGCAAATAGAAGAAGAACATATTGATCAATGATTTTCACTTGGGATTGCAGGGTGGTCGCAGGAAACGCGTAAAATGATGACTCCCATGATTGTTCTACAAATTTTCGGCAAGAGATTTTTACTTTTCACGTCACTCTTTCTTTTTAACTTCGTAAATATCAAATGTAAATTCACTACCATACATTTATCATTCCCAGTTCAACTTTATAAACGTAGAACTGAAGGATATAAATGTGGTATGTGATATATCTGATGAACAGACATGCGCACAGGTTTGAATGCGTATCGATTCTGAGTCACAGCAGCATGGTGAACCGATTGGCGAACGTTCGTTCCAAGATATATAAAAACCGAGAAGATTTAGCTCATTTTGGCAGATTTATGATTCCACAGACATTTTTTGCACGTAATATTATATCCTAAAATGCTTTGGTAGGTTTTTCGAACGCGTGTTAATACTAAATCACGCGGTCTGTCTTCAGTTCTGTGTTATCGATCAATATTGATATTGAGTAATGAAAACAGGAGGACTGAACTTTCGTTTTTCGCATTATAGCATTACTGTATACCACTCAATTAAAAAGATTTTCCACTAATTTCGAGTTGAGCATCGAAGAAATTACGTGTTCCAGATATAAATTGTGTGACGTTGAAAGTTAAACTCGGTATCATAATGTTCTAGACGTATTAAAGTTGTATTATCGTGTAGATTGTTCCGTAAATGAGATAATAATGGTAGACGTCCAACTTCGTAGATCTTGTGAATTGCCGTGAAACCTGCTGCTTCCAAGATTATCTTTGACGTGTGGAGTGAGGCTGTAAATGTCGTTACCATGTGACTCGACCCAGTGAGTTGGTGTAGGTTCAAACGAGGGTATGTAGTTGCATAGAGAAAGCTTTGACGTGATCGGATAGTTTATCCCAACAGCGCTGTATACCTGCCGTTTGACCGTATATTCCAGAGAGAGAGTTCAGCATCAACGAAGCCCCTTGAGACTTTGATAAATCCCGGATTTCATGCGATTAATCCCTAGACCCCGTGAGTCGCAGTACATATCTGTGTGTCCGTGTATGGATGTGATATCGTCAAAGCTTCGTGTATACATATTATGCAATTCGTAACAACGATACAGTTCCAATGGCGCACACGTTGAAACCAGTCACTTGCCACCTGTTACTGTTGAGTCACAGTAGCGAATTGGATATTAGTTATTCTCGTGATTGACAAAGAGTAGCACGCGCCGAGCGTAGCACACAGTCTGTGTTCCCGTTAGCCATAGAGGATCCGAGTGATCCAAAAATGATTTTCGTCAATTTGCAGTCGCGGTTTTTCAGCAAAGTGGAATCTCGATCCAAGGTTAAATGACCTAAAGCTCCTACCGAAGCCTTGCACATTTAGCTTGAATCTTCAATAAATCCGTTGCTCATACTTTGGATTTCAGAAGACAAGATACAGCAGCGCTGGTGCCGAGGAACAACTTCCACCCCCACCGTCACCCCCTCAACTTAAAGAACCCATTATTCATCTCGATAACGTATCACGACCAAACTCGGTCGAGAGAATCCTTCATCCGGACGGGACGCAGCATATCATCGCTAATCACGAGACGCTTAACAAGGTAAGCTTACACATCAACGTCAACCGCCATGTTTTTCGTTTTTTTTTTCGCTTGTTGTTGTAGCTGAAGTGTAATTTATGCCAATTTTTAACTTTCCATTATGAAAAACGCGTGTAACATACGCGCAAGCGCGTTATAAAAGCTCTCATCCAAAAATCGCCATCTACGTGTCTTCTACATCGGATTTGTAAGCTTCGAATTAACTCGTGACGTCGATAAAAAGCTCCGAGAATGCAGAGGTCGTTTCGCACATTCTTTGTCGGTAGTGCAAATGCCTATCATTCCCCAATATCCAGACAAAACATCTGCCTTACCGACGACTACGATGACTCTCGCTGGAAGCTGCTGCTGGTCAGAGCAACCGCGCTCGATAAAGCCCCAAATTTCTTTTATTGCCCCTTACAGCCGAAAGATATAGTCTTCAAATGAAAAAAGTAACGATTATCAAGCTCTCTCTTTTCTCACACACGTGTCCCACTTTAACCGAAAGTCGCAGTTTTTCAATTTATCAAAACGCTGCTTTCGAGGGAGCTGCCAATTTTTATCTGATTCTCGTAATAATTTATAAACACGATAAAAATGATGGAACGAAAGAAAACTCCAATTAAGTTAAATTGCCGTTGAAAGAAATTATTATTGAAGGAACTGCGTATATAACTATTGGTAAAAGAGCCTGATAAATAATGAATTACCCAACGTAATTGTGTTTCAACCTGCTCGCGTGTCTTATTATTTATCTATTTTTATGATTTGTTGATAATGAATAAAATATAGGGAGAGGGTCTAGTCGTTTTCATGACTTTCGAGTTCTGCCATTTAGTGGCAGCACAGTCTCGAAGGTAAATACGAAAGCTCGAGCATCGATTGAGACTAACGCGAGTTACAAACACGTGGGGAAAATTGTTCACTCGCGTTGCCGCAACTAGTCGCCGATGTTCATACGTGACTCGAGGAAGCTTTCCAAAGTAACAGGTTCAAAGAATTCAAGCTAAAAACTACTAAGTATCCTATACCGTGAGTGTTTGTGTTCGTTGCACGTGAAAAACTAACAATTTTTTAACTCGAACAAAGGAAAGGGAGTAAGACACTTTCCCCTAATAATCTCTAAAATCATCGGACCGTTGTAATAAACATTTTTGTATATTTTTGTTTGTTTTTTTGTTTTTTAATTTTTTGATTCTTTACTCATTTGGACTGAAAGTAGGTCAAAGTCCGACAAACTAGAGAAGAGTTTTTTTTGTATCAGAGAGAAGAGAAATTTTGTATCAATATCAACATCAGATATCCCTTTAAAAACAATCCATTAGACACAATTTGTTATCCAAGTTGAAACAATAATTAAATCAAATTAAATTTTATCTAAATTAAAAAATTATTTGAATAATTATTATTTTTTAGTTAATCCTTTTAATTCATAACGCCAAAGAATTATCGCTAAATTATTTATGATTGCTATACTCGTTAAAAATATATTCAACATTTTTTTTTCAGTTATGCAATAAGTTTTAACGGTTATAATATTTTGAATTAATTATATA
>JABMBV010085494.1:0-12038 GCA_018906735.1 Mesochorus sp. PSUC_FEM 10030011 | reverse complement strand
TATATATATATAACTTTATGGTGAATCGGGATCAATGGGTATTTCGAGATTCGACGAGACAGATACGTGCCGAGAGATTCCGAGTGTGTCACTGATTTGCATATCGGGTATCCGCGGGCGTTGCGAGTGACACGCGAGACTGAATGCGGTGAACAGCACAAAGAGTGGTGTGCACAGATATATAGTATAAATATACATAAATCTATGAGCATAAAGTATATTCTATACCACTGACATTTTTGTGTACCTTTTATTATACATTTCGATAATTAAAAATTCGTATACCAACGAGTCGACAGACAAAAAATGTCCTAAAATTTTTTTTACCGTGAATATTTTGAAATACATTAAAGGTTTTTGGATGACATATCTGATATAAAAAATCAAAAGTTTCTTTAGCTTCATTATATTTGTTACGCTTGAATGAATTTCAATAATCAATTTTTACTTTTACCATAACTGCAATGAGTTTTATCGGCATTTGTTGCAACTAAATACAACTCTTTTCAAATCTGTCTAGATGGATATTATTATCTGTGTGAAGTTGTGATATGGTGGGATTGTAATTAGAGAGTATAAATGCGGCAAGTGTTTATTGGATTATTATTGAGTAATTAAGCTCCGAATAAAGTTGTAAATGTACTGAAGCTCGAACGTATATACTTACGGTGGAATTTGGTACCACCTCGACACAAGTTATATGAGTTTCCATTGAAAACCGATATTAGCCCATATTTCCGTTCATTTTCGGATTCCAGAACTTCATAAAATTAATTGTCCATTACTTATTGATAAAATAATGTCAGAAGCGAGAAATAATTTAGTTTTAAAGAATTTTCTAACGTCCATATGTGTCCAGATGAATCAAATTTACATCATACGGGTTACTCCAGGCCGAATTGACAAATTTAGTTGTTGTTTTTTTATTTATCCGCACACGTTTTTTTCTTGAATGACATAAAGTAATGGATGTTCAAAAAATATATTATTTCAATATCGTAAAGAGTGCAATCAATCCTTTTTTTTTGTATATAGGTGTAACGAAATTTGGAATTCAGCCAAGAATATCTCATGTATGTAAACATATGTATGATTTATGAAAATTGATGACATCGTGATGTCCATTTATCTCAATTTAAAATTCACCAAATCGGTGGATATACATTACCCAAATTATCGGCTTGTATTGCTCGTGGTGTAAAGAGCAGCAACGCAAGTACAACGATTGCACTCATGTTGACAGTGTGTGGTGTCTGGTATGTTGTGTATTATCAACCGGACCCACGGGTATCATTCATCTTCGGAGTTGGCTCGATCTACACCCACTTTTGCCTCCTCTCACTCCCTGCTCGTTGAATTTTCCTAACGTATAATTAAATTTAAATACGATCGATATTAATTTTCGTAACACCCTTGTATGCGGATAATGCTTCTACAAACACATATTGTATATATTTATACATCAAAATCGATGGGCACACGTTACTCCACTGGGAAAACGGACTACACACTTTTTCACTTCGTTATCGTTATGATTTATAATTATCGGATTGAATTGGCGATTTTTCGTTATTCTATATGATACACCAATCTGGATATATATAGAGATATATTTTTTTTTATATACATATAAACTTAAAGACCTTCACCATGTAGCCATCACAATCAATTAATATTCAAGTTCTGACGTTCGTATTCATTGGAATTTCAATAACCACTGATTTAATTTAATCCACCGAATCCGATCGTTTCCTCATTATTGAAGTGCAGCCATAACAAATTTCTTAGGTCGTCTATTTTTTTTATTCCATTGAGTTTTAATATCAGGAAACCATGCTTCGTAATTGAGTTTTCGGATTTATTATTAGTTGAAAATTCACTTTGGACACTGTCTCGAAAGCAAAATATATATATTTTTCAATTACATTCTACATAATAGCGACACTTCCCAAAGATATTTTTCATTACGATCGAGAAGTGAATTTGATTTTGTACACATGTATCAATATATATATATATATAAGGACTATATATTTTATGTTGATGATGTCATGAAGCACAAAACACGATCGTAAATCTCGATTACTCGGTGACACTCCACTACAAATCAAACATTATCTGCCAACTCAGGCACGCCTAATGTTGTTCGACAAACAGATTATCCAAGAGATGTTATGCGCCACTCGAGAAAATATGAAAGACGTGTTTTATTTGAAAATCTGGATCCGAAAACGAGTATGTTATTTTTTAGTACCTCACGAGATAGTTAATCAATTCGAAGAACAGGGGTTTTTTTTTAAACTTTTTTTTTTTTACTTCGGAGCACAGATGAGGGTTTAGTTGATCGATTAATTAATGTAAAAAGCACGTAAATTATGCCACCAATTTGAGCATCCCGTGAACACAATGTGGTAACTTTTTTCCCTTTCTATTTTGAACAATCGAACTGGAATGAAATTGTAAATTTTTGAAGCAGTAGGCAATACAAGCGCGCGCACAGACACATACACACACTCACACTAACACACCCACGTGCGATAAGACGAATCCGACCACGTGCTAACCGTTCGACGGTCGGCGTGCGACTGACGGGCGGACGAGAGAGGGTTTTGAAACCTGGCGAGAAGAGCCTGACGTCAGGCTCACTGGTACGCAGCCTCTCGCGCCGGACCAATGGCTCGTGTATTATTGAAAAGATTATTTCTATTAAATATTTTGAACTTTTTCATATCTTTTATAATATTATCATTTTGTCAATTATATTTATTTAGAGAAAGAAAAAAATGAAAAATTTTATGAACACATATTATATCCGTACGCTTTTCCTCTCTTACTCTGCTCTGAGAGAGCTGTTGCATTAAAAAAAAAACTTTATTTTTCCTTTCTCAAAAAATTAAGACTATAAATTTGTACTCGTGTATTCAAAATTTTTTTTTTTACATTTTACGTCTGAATTTTGAGTGACAGCATTTTTGTTTATAATTATGCGTTAGCTTTGCTATTTGTAAAGTTCTTTAAAATTAATCTTTCTTTGTCTTGAATGTTTAAATCTCAGCTAGTATAATGTTTCTTGGAAATGAGATGACTTGAAAGCTGGCAAATTGGGTTTGAGCAAAGATAGTGAAAGAGAGAGGCAGAGAGAAAGAAGAAGAAGAAGAAGGGAGAGAGAGCGAGAGAGAGAGAGAGAGAGAAAGCTCGTTTGGTTAATTATGCATACGTTCATTATTTCGAAACGAAGCAGCGAAGACTAGAATATTCGTGCGTCTGGAGATTCGACGCAGGGGTAAAAGGATTTGGACGACTTCTGTTGAGGAAGTTGCTGTGTGTGATCGTAAGAGGCCATGTGCAACCTGATATTCAAGCATTTCATGCATGTAAGTCTCTGAAAATACATGCAGTCAGTGAAAGAGATTTTCCTCTTCCCTTAATGTTCTGAGATATCGGAGACTCGTTCCTTCATTCATCTGGTGAGCTTGAGTATGTATACGATAAACATATAAGCACATCAATATATATATGAATAAAATCTTTAACGAAGATGCAACAAACTCTCTGGAAGCGGATCTCTCGTCAATGATGAGGATTTTCCTTGCTTTTTCGAACCAAATAGATGGCGTAGTTTATCTTGCATCCACCGTAGAAAAAGGGAGTCATGACTAATACGGGGATTGGCCGGACATTAAACAGCCATGGGAAGAAAATTCTCATTACGGAGACCTTCGATGGCATACACATACGCACATCAACGTATATCATTACAGATATCACGTAGATTGATCGACAAAAATTTCCGGTAAAAATCTACCAAAGAGGATTTGCACAAGGAAAGTATGGGGGGGGGGAGGAAAGAGGTTGAAAAAAACATCATAAAATTTGTCTCCGGTATTCTCCGGAAGTCCATAAATTGCTACCGCAGATCGCGAAGCTCGTCTTCGCAACGAGATGAGACGAGATAGAGAGAAAGAGAGATATTTTCTCGCTTTTTATCACCAAAGCGTGTGCGCGCCCCTCCTATCTCATTCCGTTGTTCGATGGGAGAGGATCGTGAGGGTTATCTCGATTTTTCAAATATACTACCGGCCATCAAGGCACTCCCCTCCTGAGGAGCTTTTTTCCGGCATTTCGTTTTTCGTTTGACATTTTGGTGCATATATATATATTTGGTGCACGATATTTTTTTTCATAGGTGATCAAAGTAAACCATAGTGGTATTTGTGTATTTGTGTTCCCTTACGTAACCACACGTAAAAGGCTCATTTCTCATTTATATTTTCTCAAAGAAATTTGTACTCCAACAGAGTACTATAGCTCTTTAATTATAACTTTGAAACACAAGACAAAGAGCGACTTATTGTATGTGCGGTAATGAAATTTGGCTTGGCGTGAAAGGAAAATTATTAAATACTATTGTTTGATGAAACATTGTTTTTCTTTTCCTTTCGTGGAACTCGGCAACGCGTGTTTTTTTTTTTTTTTAATCTTTTTTACTCTTTTTTTAAAACATATTTTTGCCAGAATTTTTTTTCCATTTATTTTGATTCGAACATTCCTTTTAAAAAATAGTGTAACAATTATTTCAATTTTTTTTTATTCATCAAGAGACGCGGCAATATCTCGACACCAAGTTATTTTATATATACTCTGTATACGTTTATTTTGCGATTTACGATCGCGATGTACACTTTTTCACAACTGTAAGAAAAATATTCGAGAATAATTATTTCGATTAATTCTTATTCTTATTCTTTATTTATTTACGAGTTTTATTTCTTCAATGTATTTTATACGGATTATCTTCGAACGGTATATTCTTCAATTACTTTGAATATTCCGTAATTAATATGATACTTCATATATTCACTTTATTATATTTTTCGATTATATTAAACATGAATTTTTTAGTCAACGCAATTGTGATATTTTGCCCTAAAATTATAATCGAATGTCTTTGTTTAAAAATCCGAATTCCCGGTGCAAATTTTAAACAGCTATTAAATAATTTTTAACTTCTCGATAGATAAAAAAATTGATCGAATAATAGAACATTATATTGACGTAATTATTTTATCAAAATTATTATTTTTATTGTTATTAATTATTTTATAAAACCTGTAACTCTTATGAATTTCGCCTCGAGCTAAATTGGAAGAAAAATATTAATGTATAATTTGCAAGTTTTCCTATATATGTATATGGTTTCAGAACTCACAATATTCGTCTGTACAGGGTAATCTAATATAATATTCATTCGTGATGAGAAAAAAGTATCAACATATATGAGAGGCTATAAAGGAGAGCCGTAAGGCGACGTTGATACTGTCATAATCAAAAAGTGGGTATTATCAAGCAGGGAAGAAAATGGAAGAACGCGACCGAGAGAAATAAAGCACTGCGTATCTTTGTAGTACTTCTGTTAACCTGCTTCTCTGTCTCTCTTTACGTATATATATATATATATACATACATATATACCTCTTAAGACCCATCCCGGTGTAACTTTGAAACTCGAACTCGCGAGACTTAATTCATGTCTAAGATCAAGACATGTTTCGAACGTGCGAGAAAGAGAGAGGGAGAGACAGGGGGAGACTAAAACGCCCCCTCGTGGCGCTAAAGCACCGCTGGCTGCTGCGACGACGCCCATGCTGTCTCTGTGCCCACCAGCTACTCTCGAATTTATTTATGTACAGGTATTCTGAATCAAATGCACATAACAATAGGACCAAAGAAAACGTATTGTCCGATCTCATATATTTGTAAGCAAAATGACAATTTCGTTTTTGTTTAATAATTATTAATATATGTATGGCTAATAATCGGAAATTACGTTTTTTTTTCTTTGACAAATGATTTGAGAAAACCACTCGAGCATATCTAAGAGATATATTCACCGGAGATGTCTTGGTACGATGTCATCACTAGAAAAAGGATCTCCATGCAGAAAACATAGAGGGAAGCTGCAGAAAATCGCCTGGTTATTCGTCTCACATACACACCGACTCTCGCTCTCTCTCTTTCTCTCTCTCTCTCTCTCTCTCTCTCTCTCTCTCTCTCTCTCTCTCTCGTTTTCTTTCCCTCTTTTGCCCATCGTGGTAAAATTCTCGAATAGCACCGCCGGCATCATGTCGTCGAGAAGAGTGCAGAGATCTCTTCTTTCAACGAGAGAGACAGAGAGGGGAAGAGCAAAAGGGAGCTTAGCTGAAAGCTCGCGATGTGCTTTTTCGAGCGTATTATATATATGCACACACGCCCTCTCTCTATTTCTGCGGTAGAGGAGTTTTCTTTCTCGTGGTCTTTCGCATAACTCGTTCGTTTTCGTTTGCGCTCTCTCTCTCTCTCTTTCTCGCTTACTCGCACTTTGCTCTATTCGGTGCGGTTCTCTATCGAGGCATGTAAAAACCGAGAAATTTATGGGTGCGAAACGCTGGAGTGACCACTTCAGAAAATGTAAGCGTCTTTCCGCTCTGGCAAAACGATTAAAATCTATGCCGAATTTTTTTTCTAGTACAAAAAGAGAGAAAGAGAGAGAGAGAGAGAGAGTAGAGTGAAACGCGTTAGACGTTAATTGCTCTCACTCTTGTGAATTCTCTACATATTTTTACTAGTTACTAACCAAATTCTGAAAAAAAAGAGGCTTCTTTTCATCAACAACTCATATTCTAACTCCTCATAGATTTAACGAACTCGAAATGTTGATACAAACTCAAAAAAAGCACGATTATTCACGATAAATAAAATTATTTGGTTTTTCAAAATGTGTGGTTTAAATTTCCAGATACATATTTGTACTCGTATATATTTACGTACGGAAATTACACTTTTGTATACATAGTAAACGCAGCGATTTTTCTCGCGTTGGGTCCACCTTCCCGTTCATGATAACCTTTATGCTTTTCGCATTATATACCCGCCGGGACGTCTCTCACTTCCTCCTTCCTCTAAACTCGCTGTCTATATCTCTTTTCATACACACACACATATATTTATATATATATGTATACACAGATATAGGAGTTACATAGAGAAAGTATGGGGCAACATTAAGGTCTCTCGTATTTTACTCTCGGCGCGTCCATGCCGAAGAAGAAACCACGCGCGAGGCCGAGCTAGAGTGAAATATTACGTGTCCTGTGGGGACCTCCTCCCCCTCCCCTTACATCATGGTGGACCCGAGAAGCGGCTGGGACCTTTCCCTCCATATTTCCTCTATGCAATTTTTTTTTGTTGAGATTCCGCCAAGTTTTACGTGACGAAAACAGAGAGATGAAAAGATGAAACGCGGAGAGAACGTCGATCTGAAAAGGAGGATGGGAGGAAAAAATGTTTATAAAATGCTGCATAACGATATTGGAAAACATACATTCCTTCAATTCTTTTGACATACATCAAGAAGAAAAAGAAAAAAAATATAGAATAAAAAGTTGAACGAATAAAACGTCAAACTTCGCGGGAGCGAGTGAAAGATTTATTGAATAGAGGACAAAACTAAATTTGAAGAATTTCTGGGATTTAACCAGGCTACAAACGAATGTGTGGATATCTCGAATGTGTCGAGGTAAAATAGAAGCTCTTGGTAATTGGTTAAACGAAGTGAAATGGGCACCCTAACCATTTCACATCCTTCGTAGTCGTCGCCAGTCGTCAATTTGATCGCTCTCCGTTCGGATTCCTCTTTTTTCTCCTCTTTCAAGGCACTGGCTCCATCCTACCGACAATATATCTTTTTATCCCTTATTCTCTATCCCCTCTGCATGTACGTATATTGTATATCTCGACGATACAATTCGGTTCTTTGTCTATCCTATTGTCGTACAGTTTCGTGTATATCTCGTGTAGTTTCGAAAGAAAAAAAATGCTTATTCCGCATATATATATAAAAGCGAGCACTTTTTGCACAGTAGTAAAGCAGCATCGTATAAGAAATTACGGTACACCTTGCGGACTTTTCGGCAAAACATATTACATCTCTTGTATTCTTGTCTTTTTCTCTTTCTACGTCACTGGTGTAACGAATTCTGTTCGATGCTTCTCTTTTTCATTCTCGTCCTCCCTTCTTTTCTCATCGATCTTTCGATCCGATTGTGTTTCTTTGATTTTTATTTCACTTTATTCCTCGATGGACATCCTTTTAAAACTGCGTTTTTATGAAAAAAAAGTTTGTTCGCTTCTCCGATGAAGTTTTGACCGGTTTTTACGTTACTCAGTTAGTGAAATCTTTCGCATGGCTATACTTCGATCTTGCCCACATTTTCTCCACCCTTTTTTTTTATTACAATCTGTATATTTTGTTATTGACAATTTTGGTTGATTTTTAGGATGCTTATCGTTCGTCGAATTCTGCATTTTTCTCATCAATTCTCATGACTGCCAGTTTTTCTTCCAATTAGAAATTTTTCAATACAATTGAATTGACGTAATCGAGATGCGACTGTAGTGTAGCTGCGTTTACAGAAACCCTAATAAATAGCAACCCCTAAGTTTGCACGACCTGCCTTCGCAATATTGGCTTCTATACGTCAGTCTCTGAATTCGCGATTCGGGAATGAATATTTTTTTGTTTGTCACATTCTGTCGAGTATTCGTACGACAAGTATAGTGAGTAAATTTTCTTCCAAGGGCTGCAACGAAGGAAACTCGTAGAGAAAAAGTGTCTGCGGGAAAAAAAAATACAGCAAAAAAAAAAATGGTTTTATTTCCCTTTCTCTACTTTGTGCCGTACAGAAAATTCTAAAGGTGCCGGAGCGAGAGAAAGAGAGACTAAAGCACACATGTGAACCGCAGCAGGGCGCGACTATAAGCTTTATTTACCGTGACGCCCGACAGCCGACGACACATGTCTGCTACACATTCAAAGACAGAGTATTACGTTTACCGATGCACTGCACATGCAGATCGCTCGACCTGTTTTACAATGAAAGATTATTTTACTCAGATTCTCATTCCCAAGAATTCATGACAAATCAGTAAATAAATGACTCAACTTTCATCTAGAATGTATTAATTCAGATCAGTTGAATTTTCTTGGTTGAAGAAAAAAATATGTATTATTAATACAGTTATTCCAATATATATTTTTTTTAATATTTTAGAACCCCACTCAACATTTTAGTTTTTTTTTTAAGCTTCATTACATATTAAAAAATGGAAAAACATTGTTTTAACTTAATTAACTTAATAAAGTTGGATCCGTACATTCTGCCTCAAAAACTAGTGACAGTTAAAAACGTCATATATTTCTAGTTATAGGTTGATATATTGTGATGGCTCCACTCAGGTGAAACTTTGTTTCATTGCTGCTCCAAAAGTGTTTTTTTTTCTTGTTTTCACTACACTTTTGATCACTTTTGATGTTAATTTTTATTGTAGTATCGCGTCTCCCAATATTTACAAATTTTCGCACGTATTTTCCTTGACCATTCATAAATAATCATTAATTTTTCATTTTATTCTCTCTGTTGTATTCACGTAAATTCTGTTTTTGCGATTACAATATATCAAGAAATTCGACGTAATCTTATTCAAGCATACGTTAATTTCAATATTAAATAACTTTTAAATGAATCTCTTAAATGTTACGAAATTTGGCAAGTATTTTTTTTCATAATATTGTATATGTTTGTTGCTGCAGCATTTTATTCTTTGCAAATGTATATTCTTTAAAAAAGTAGACAGTCAATAGGCGTGAAAGAAGACCGAAAATATTTAATTTTTTTCAAAATAGTGATATGCGATATTGTACACTTTTTTTTATATGCAAAAAACAATTGTTATAAATGCTTTTTAAATCAATAATTGGTTACATTGTTTTTTGTTTCTCCTGCACTACCAGTTTCAAAAATATGCCGATTATAATGTAGCGATAGAATTTTTGGTATTTCCGTGATCTCTGGTGGGTTGACTAGTGGTCCAAGTGGTCTTGTTACAGCATCTCGAATTTCCCTTGTGGCTCTCTCAGAGGAAACAAGGCGATCCTTCTGTTTCGAGAACTTCGGGTTCCGAATGTATCATACCAGCTTCAAGTGTACACGAGAATAACGTTCTTTTAAATTTGTATTAATTATACTCGACGTCAAGTTGTTCTCCGCGTTTTCGTCATGAAATATATACCAGCTACTGCGTTACATTTTCTATACACTCCGTGTGATATACTTATAGAAAGGAGCTGAATGATGAAAACGAGAGGCATTGAGGACGAAGATGGTTCAACAGCAAACTACTCGAAACCCAGCGTCTTTCCTACTCGGTCGCTTTCAAATTTACTGACGATGTCCAGATATACATACATATGTATGGAGAACTTCAAGTCAAATGGACGAAATATTCTTTCAAACGTATTTTTGTTTTTTGTTTTCATCACTTTTGAAATAATTCGGGACAGCAGAATACAATTAAACAATAAATATTCAACGTGATAAATTATATTTATGAATTTTTATTTTTTTATGATAAAAAAAATTATACTGTGAGCTCTTGAAAATAAAAAAAATCATGTAAAAAAAATCAGATAAAACGAACACCCCCACAATGTTTTGAACTTGTATTTTGCCCAATTTTTATTATTTTTTAAATGATGCAAGACCACGGGATACAATAAAATAATAAACAACAAACATGAATTTTCGTTTTTCACGAGTAAAATTTATTACCGGAGGTTTTTAAAAAATCATTAAAAAAAATATCAATGAAACATTTTTTCAGTTATCTTGTGAAAAAAATGGTAAAACAGAATCTAAATAAAATTGTCGTGTTAATTTGGCCTGGAATGTACTGTATATGTATTGTAGCTTCGTATCATTTGAGAAGGAGCCCAGACGTGAGAGTACGAACCATAGTAAGGACTTATGGACGATATGTCCCTTCGGGATGTCTCGAGAGGCACACCAGATGCCGATGACGGTTTTGGCTAGTGAGAGATACATCGAGAAGACGTTGGCTAGATATACAGTAAGACCAAAGAATGTCCTGATTTTAATTATCGTCTGAATCGAGGAGACTTCTGTTTCAAATGCCCGAGAGAATATTTCAAACGATATTATCCTTTCTTTTGATGTCGTCGAAAGGCTGTATCGAATGATTTATAAAAAAACGAACAAACAAGCAAACAAAAATAGGATGATGGTGTAATAAAATTGTGGAAATTAATGGCGACCGACAAAACGGAGATTCAACTGTAGAGAATGATCAATCGAGTGTACCGAGAACTTGTGCAGCGTGAGTATTGAGGTCGTTTCCCCCGCTCCTCTTTAACCCCTTTTGTACCGTGTTCGATAGGAGAGGAACCACTGCACATCGAACACAAACTTGTCGCGTTAAATCAATCCACCGAACGAATATCGCGAGATTCCATAGCATAGACAATAGTATATCTGCATGCTCGAATACAAGAGAGGATCTATATGTATATTTACACGTATATGTGATGCAGTCTACAAGGATGCAATTCTCTCGGTACACCAAGTTTATTTACTTCCTATGGGTGTCTGCGATATATAGCTCCCAGATATGTGCACAAAACCACCGAGAGAGTACGGGAGAAGTGCGAAAGCTTCGGTTACATACACTCACATATAAAACGCACACACATACGCGTGTATTTATGTGGTTTTCATATACATATATAACTTGTACATTGCCAGAAATCGAGACGAATCGATACTCGTCATTTACTAAATTTTACTCCCATAAATTTAAAAATGAGAAAAAAATAATCTAATGATTACAATATAGTTTATTTTATTTGATTTTCGTCGAGTTCTTCAGAATTCGAAGACTTAAATGCAAATTGCACCATTGTGCTTGGTAGTTTTTACTGTTAACTATTTACCGTTAACTATTATTAAATGATATTACAGTAATTAAATGAGCACATATATGTTTTTTTTAAACTATAAAACTACCACAATTGATCAAAATGACTGGTTCAACATTTTCTTTTTTTTTTATTTCTACTTCATTAAATATTTTTTGCAGTGATGACGCTTGCAATCTTGATAAAAAAAAAAGCGATACTAACATATTTGATTTTCGTTTTATTATTT
>JABMBV010085483.1:0-12038 GCA_018906735.1 Mesochorus sp. PSUC_FEM 10030011 | reverse complement strand
TGAGAATTTCCAACTAAAATAAATAAATAATAAACAACGTAAACAAATATAAAACAGTATCGAAATATTGGGTTTATAACAACTTAATAATTTTTGGGAAAAAGAAAAAATCAAAACCCAAAGCATAAAACTAAAATAATATAAATACAAGAATTTTCCTTTGGAGGATTTTCCACACTAATCCTTTGAGGACGTAGTCAGGTATACTGATTTATTTGATCCCTTCACTCGCTCTCTATAGTTTCAAGCTGAAAGTTTCCAAGCACTTGAATTTAACAATACTAAAATAAATATCAGAACACCAATAAAAGAATAAAATGAATAAATAGATATTCTATAAAACTAATACCGGAAAAGTAACGACAATAAAAATCATCGCATTAAATTACAAAACTAACGGAAAAAAAATACACTTTTTTTGGTTATTCTCAATTTAAATATCTCATATTCTACTGGCGAAATGTCTCAGGAAAATTAACATACTGTATATATCCAAAGTTTTCGAACAAAAATCACAAGAGGTTAAGTTTTCCAAACAAAAAAAATTTTGACAGAAGTGTACAATGATAGATGTACTTGCGTTGCTCGAACAGCTAAAAACGATAAATATCGCGATAGCGATAGACAGTACTCTGTCATTTTCTGTAGCATTCAGTAACAATATCGTAAATTAGGGTCTAATGACAAGGCCATTAGTATTATTTATCAAGAGCGTTTATTTTATTTTTTTTTTATATTGGAAACCTTGTTATGTATCACCATTAGACCTTATGTGTACAAATACATTTCTTTTTATTTTTTTTAAACCGTTCAAAGATATTAAATAATTGCCTAATGAAATTTTCGTTATTTTTTAACATTACAGATGGAATTGGAGTGCGTCTGTAAGGAGAATATAAAATGTCTGAAAAGCCTAATGGAGTCCGGAGGTGGTTGTGGTATCAAGGGTGATAAGAGCGTGAAACAAGTGCGGGGTAAGTACGTCAATAAAATTAATCGGGGATCAGCACTCGCGTCGATATCTTACGCCACTGCAGTATTAGTGACTGCACTCAGTGGTCTCCTGTTTCTCTTCATGTCCTGACGCCATGCCACAACGTAGAAAAAAAAACGAGCTAGACGCTCCCCGGTGTGCTATCGAATAATGGGTTTGTACCGTGTGGTTAAAATTGAGTGAGAAAGAGCCTATCGATAGGTTTGCTTGAGAAAAGTAGACGTTTGACGATACGGAGGGTAAATGTGTGCTACCACCATCAGTGGAAGTGGGGGAGAGAGGCGTAGAAGGAAAGCTTCGTAAATTGGATCGTGTATGCGAAGTGGGAAAGTATAATTTATGCCTTTTACAAGGCAAGATCTTTCGTGCTTCCTACACCTATCAATAATCGATTATTATACCTCCCATCGTTCACATGGCACATCGTTCCAGTCGCATTATCGATGATCAATCTCACGTAAAACTTCTAGTCCCAAAGTAAAAAAAAAAATCACCTTCTTCCTGCAGACTTTTTTTTTCATAATTATTTATTTATGTATATTCATTTATTTATTCTTCGATATGTAAATACCATTTAACGATTGTGGCTTCATTTTTATCGCACTTAACTTATCTCGGTGATCTTTTTATCGTTCATTTTTTTTTTCTTTTTAAATATTCGTTTTTCTTTTTAACTATTTACATTTTTTTTTTTAATTATTCTTTTTACTCGACGAATTTTGTAAATGCATACAATGTATTCCACTATTTATATGATTTAATAAAAACAAATGTATTTTTATCGCAACGTTTTTTTTTTCTCGTTCTCTTATTTACTAATGCTTCTCTTCATTTATATGCTCAAGTTATCGCACGCATGAAATACCGGTGCATGTTCGCGTTGCATGTGGCTTTCGAAACCACAAGAATTCACGAGTGAATGCGCTGAACTTAATAATATGTACGATATATATATATATATACACATACACTCGTAATACGCCCGGACACACATTAGCTCACGAGATTCACCCACGCAGATTAACGCACGCTTCTCATGTATACCCCGATTATTATTACGACTCTTGCGACAAATTATCCACCACGTTCGATTTCCACTTTGAAATATCTCACGATGATTATTGCAATTGCCGTCGAATATAATTTACCGTATATATGCGTCGTGTCCTTTAAATACCTTCGGTCGAGAGGGCCGAGAGAGAACACCTGTAAGACGTGTGTGTCACATTATACTCACCACCATATCTTTCGTAACATGAACTCATGAAAGTCGATACCAACATTACCGTGTGCGATCTCTCTCTCTCTCTCTCTCTCTCTCTTTCTCTATATATCTCGATATCAGTCTCCTCTCGCATCGTTCAATCTGAACGTACAGAATTTCAGTTCTTCGCGCAAGACCGGATTCTCTATTTTCCTCCGAGAGCAAGTTCAATGCTTAGTTTTATCGTACATGAATATATTCTATGTAGTTGCGATACAACTTTATACTATAAAGTAGAAGTCGCGCTGTAAATTGCGAACTCTAGTCTTATCTGAATCGAAACAAATCCTCTCTAATTGCCCACCACCGATTCCTTTCCACCACCCACAGAGCCCAGCAGTATTGCAACTGTGCCTTCTCTCCCCCTTCTTGCAATACAATAGACTCGAGAGTTGGAATTACGAGAAACTTTGATAAATGAGTGTACAGTCAGATCAATCGAATATTAAATAACTATAATTAACTATAAATAATTAACAAATGGAAATTGGAATTGAAAAAAAAATTAGATTATTGATACGAATATTCAATGACGTTGTTGAATAATTAATAAGCCAATTAAGAAGGTACTTGCGTCATAATTATAATCATATGTATAAAGTAAAGGCAAAATCGTCAGGTACAATTTTTTTAAGATATATTTTTGAAATTTTGTGTAAATCTTCTTGAGTGTTTTATCATAATGAGTAAACAATTTGAGAAGTCTTCACCACCTGACAATCGAGATATTCAGTGTTAAAAATCCTAACTTTAACACGTGAATCTTATGAGAAATTCGAAAAAATGACGATTTAAATATTTAATATCTCCTCAACGGCGTGGTATAAATGTGTTTAAATTTTTAAAAAATCGAGATTTTACGACAATTATTTCCAAAGAAAATAAAAACTTCAACTTTATTTTTTTGAAACTCGTGCAAGTTCGTATATAACAAACATTCACAATTTGCTGTTTTTTGAGTTTTTATATAAAATATAATTTTTCGATGAAGTATGTACCAAAATGATACCGAAATATCTAAAATGACGGTGAATACGAACTACGTACACATTTATCGAATACATTTTATGAATATTTATACGATAGTATCGAAGAAAACGTTTTCATAACGTTTAATAATCGATTGACTGGACTGTACAGTCCGAAGCTTTCTTAATTGCGACAAACTGCCGACGCAAATCAATTAACTACGAGAAAACTTGTCGTGGTTTCTCGAGATTGTTTGGGTGGTGGACAAGGGTGGAACCGAAGAAGACGAAGAAGAAGGATAAAGAAAAAAAAGGGGAGAAAAAAGGGAGAAGAAACGATTAAGAATCAAGAGAGCGTGGGTGAACGAACGCGACGGTACAGAACAGTGGAGATTTGCAACGTTTATTCGCGCAAGCAGTTTTCTCGGTCTGACCTTATAAGCTGGCGCAAGAGCAGAAGGCCCTCCCCCTCCCCCTGGTAGTAGTATAGTCGTACGAGAGAGGATCGGGACAAACGCTCTGTGCGATAGCGATCGTTGGCGATCGGTCCGCGGAGCGCAACAACTGTTGCTTCTCTGCGTTCGTGTACACCATCATCGGCTCGGGAGTCGTCAGACCAAGATCATTCTGCGTTCCGCGTGCGCGCTCGTCTTTTCTCGCGAGACTGTTTGTTTCCGATGGTTTATCCGCTAAAGCGACCGCGCGTGATACTATCCTTGTTTATATACTTTCACGATTTGCGTGCGCGGTAGAAGGAGAATCATCGTTAGCTCGTTCGCGATTGAGCTCAAGTGCGCATAACAGTACGTTTTTGGCTCTCTCACGGCCCGCTTGCGTTTAAACGTGTCTTTCGCGGTGTTTTCAACGAGCAAAGACCCGCGATATATTTTCTATGACCCCGAATGATTTTGGATTGTCGGGAACAATGATGAGAATTTGAAATAATCGTGTGCTTGTTACGTTTAAACAATAAATTAAGACTCCCAAAGACTGGAGCTCAAAGCTGGTTATGACGTTTTGTCGGCTTATTACATATCGTCAGCGATGTTTGTGCAGACTGACATCACCGGTGAGGATCTACTGGATACTCCCTTTACCGGCGTCCGACGTTCAGGTATCATTTTTCCCCCTTTTTACTCTCTTCTTGCATCACCCCATCTTCAATTATCGATGCCCATTGGAATTTTGTATATTTTTTTTTTCACAAGAATGTGGCTCCCACTAGTCACGACTCTCGTATTTCATATGAAACGTGTATATCGCGTGTGTGGCTTCCACAGGTGGGATATGCGTGATATGGGGGAACGCGTGCAGATGCATCGAGGTCAGTGACCCTAATGACGGCTTCCTCATCTCATTAATCGACGTGTTTCCAATGCCATTTTTTCCCAGTATAAATCCCGGGATGTCGGACTCAATTTAGAAAGGGAAAGATGTATATATGCGTATGCTTAATCGAGCGTTATTGCCTCAATGAAATTGCAGAAATCCCACGAGTGTAAAGGGAAAGATGAAAGAGAGGGAGCCCGACCTTGGACCGGATCAACTCGATGTTTCCGTTTGCGTTTATTTTTATCCGACACCTCTATTCCTCTCACGTAATATCACGAACCGAGCGAGTATGAGTGCAGAGCCCACACAAAGCAACGCCGTTGAACTCGATTCACTCTCGTGATACACTTGCGTTCATATGCATGTTAACCGGCTGGCCGTGATTACGTAAAACGACGAGTCCGCGTTGCGTTGAAAGCTACTGATAAAAGACCCCGCACTCACACACACGCACTAAGGCGTTTTTGTGAATATACGTAGATGAAAAAAAAAACGTCATACACAGCAAATACCACGTGTATTCTAACGTAAATAATTGACTTATGTTTTACAAAGAGCGAGCAAGTAGTCTCGAAAGCTTGTATAATTGGTTCACTGCGAAAACATACGATCATACAGAGTGTATGCATTGTAGTACATAGGATTATATATGTCTGTGTGTGTGTGTGTGTGTGTGTGTGTGCAAAGGAGATGGACTGAGGGATTATTTTTAAAGACATTATAACCGTTACACGTTTCAAGTTTGACCCGTTGTTCGAGGAAGTTCTACCGAGAACGAGGTAAATCTATATAGAGAACGAAAAATAAAAGCACCGGTCTGATTGCGCTGCTCCCTCCCGGTAAGTGTAAAAAAATTACTCAGACGAGACGTCGAGCGAATCGAGAAATCGTTTTTACCTTCCTCCCCCCACCTATATTTATCTCTTTCTCTCCCTCGCGTGATCTTTCCTTTCACCAACCGTTGTCGATTAACTGTTTTGATTGAAGACTTTACTTTTTTTTCCGTCAAACATCCTATGAATTTTCGACTGATAAGCGTGTAGACAGAAGACCGATACAACACACTCTGATAATCTGATTCCACGATAAAAACCCCTATGCCAGATAATTGAGAAACCAGATCACTGATTATGAGGAGACAGGTGCGTGGTATACCCGCAATAGCTACATTTTTCTCGCGAGGATCAAATGAAATATTAAAGATTTTATAGAAATTGATTAGGACAAAGTGTTATTCAGAAGAAAAAAAAATCTACACATGTAAAAATGAAATGCTGCTCGTTGGTAAGAGCATCACTCGGGAACGGCTGCACCAATTTGATTATTTTTTTTATCGTTTGTGAAAGTCCGAGAAAGGTTCTTGTGGAAAAAGAAAATTTAAAAAGTTGCCTGGAAAATTGAAAGTCAGGATAAAATGAAAGTGCTTTTTCGTGAATTTTCTTATGAACTCATGGCCATCCGATCTGAACAACGTATGCGTAATTCTTGTTTTAATATCTTCGTTATGATCCTGAAGAAGTTTACAAAGTTGAAAAATTTCAACGAATTGCAAAAATCATAATTTGTGTACGCGCTCTCGATCATAACTGACAAATTCGCAAAAGGATTACAAACAAATTTATGAAATTTGAACAGGACGTCTGTCGGGTCATCTAGCAATGTTCACCTAGTAATGTCCTAATACCAAGAAATATAATATCCTTTTGATCGATGTTTTGTCCCAATGTTTGTAAACGAGAATTTTTGAGTAATTCTATTAACAGGCTTTGAAGAGCTATAGGTCAGGTTTTCACTGGATTTACGCAGTTTCCATACTATTTTTAGCCAGTAAACAGCGGGAATTCAATTAAAACCTGTCACTGCTGCTTCTTATTTTATGTTCATTTCTCCAGAATGTAACCGCGTAAAAAATGAAAGTTTTTGAAGTAGTTGTGGTGTTCCTCAGGCAATAAACCGATGAACATCGTTGACCCATTTTCGTGGACTAAGCATTTGCATTTCTTTTTATTACAACTGTATGTTGTTTTATTACATGCGGGTATATATATCGTGATTGCATCCATTGATAATTTTTGTACAGCGGTTGTTCCGCGTTTTACGGTAAAGGAAAGAAAAAATGGAAACAGCCATAATGAATTTGGTCCCTGTAACCGGTTGGTCGAGTTGTCAGGTACAACAATGGGCCTGCGAGCAAACCATTCAAAGGTTAAAAGATAAGCGCCTACAGTCTCGTGTTCTTGAAGCTTTTAACTAATATCTCCATTGTAACAAGCAAACATGGTAATGCACTAAATCAGCTGTAGTGAGCAGATGCACGCTCTCTTTTCTCTCTTTCTGTCTCCCTCTCTCTCTCTCTCTCTCTTCCTCCCTCTTTTTCCCCTCCCTCTCTCCCTTTGATCGTTGCAGTTCTTCTTCATTTTCTCTCTAAATTTACGGCATAATTAATGACGATGCGTATCAGATCAATTTAACGAGAAACCGTTTCGTCACGAGCTGCGTGAATTTTCACCATCGCGCGTACATATAAATATGTGAATATAATATGGGCATGCACACATATAATATGTATGCACATTAATAGCAAAATTTTCACTGCTCACTTTCCATTCTTTCGTTCCATATAAGAATCCTCCCAGATGATCTTACATCGAGAGTATATCTTAACGCTAGCGCACTGCTACTTGCACTTCTTCGGTAGATATATAGACGGATGTACCGAAGAAAATGCACGAAAGAAAAATATGGGCTCGTATAAAACTTTCTCCATTGAGCGATAGAGAGAGGTGCGTTTAGAACGTTCTTCTTAATAGCCGAGAGACGAAGATTTTCTCGGAATCTAATTGGTGCTGAACTTTTTTTTTTCTACTTTTATTATTATCTTTTTCCACTTTTTTCTTGGAAAACTTGATTTCGCTATGTATCCAAGAGTTCTGATCGCAAAATCCGGTAAAGTATAGAGAGCTGTCGATCTGTCTGAACTTGGTAATGCCCGTGAGATTATTATTTTTTTTGTTCGCTCGAAAAAGACCTTACACCTCGATGAATCGAGGCCTGAAAAGAGCTGTGGGAGAATCGCGTATTTGAAAAAAAAGGAGGTCGGTGAAGCCGTATGGTCATATCTCGCGTGAATATTGCACATATTCATAAGCCATTCGAGTGTCCTCTTTCGCTTGAATCCGTACAGGTAGATTTCTCGTATAATTTCTATATGAGAATGATCGCCAATAGATATATACACGTCAACCTAAATTTTTGGAACTTTAATCGGCACGATTCAGTTCTTCGCACATACAAAAATGAATATAATAATATCCTTCTTAATTACAAGATGACGATGATGATTAGTTTCTCATAGAACGTTATACCGTATGTGGAATCGTATATTATCCGGACAGGATGATACATTCGCCTTCTAATATGGGACATGACGAGTGGTCGGTGCTGCTCAGCTGGAAATTTGATGCCTCATGCACATTACGCAATTCTCAGCACGGTCTCCCTTGTACCATAGACCGAGAAAGGATTTTAATCTGGATTTTCGTGATGAATGTTAAGTCTTTGTGTGCGTCTCATGAGAATTGGTATGCAAGCGATTAGGCTTCAGACAATCGAGCATTGTGGCTGAGGATTTCACGTATGAATGACGATTCGTCGAGGCGCTTTATCATTTTTCAGCCGCTTTACAAAATCCTTGCACCAAGGCTACATTGAACGATGAATAAATCTGTTTGCGATAACATGAAATTATCATGGCATTTTTAAACTCAGACACATATTTTTCGATCGATCTTTTTGGCCAATACTGTACCCGGGGACATGAAAATCGACAATCAAGCTGACTCATCGTACCTCTCTCATTATTCCATTCTTTTTTTACCCAATTCGTACTCGTCACGCAAAAAACCGGTCTCGAATCTTGAACTGAACAGCAGGAAAAGTCGTAACTCCCGAACTTGTGGAGCGATACAAGTTCGAACGTTGTGGTATGTGCGGTATTTCGCTTCAAATGTGTACCTTGCTACAGTGCTGTTTCTCATTACGTCTTGGAATGTCATAAAACATCGTAAATCCTGGATCGATATAATAAGAGAAAATGGAAGATCGAAACAGTTTAATAATTTTCATTGAATACGATTCCCCGCCCGGATTATCAACCTTCGAATGATTTTTTATTCTCAAATATTTACATAGCAATCTCGAAGTATTTTATCGACAACTGAATCATTTTTCGTGTTTTTTCTTGTTCTTCAGGTTTAACTGAGAGGTGGGAAAGTCTATCGTCCCGTGTCGAGGAGACTCAACGGGCGAATGCTCTTCAGCGTGAAATGGCAGCAATGCACCTGGAATTCCGTGCAGCTCACGAGAGGCTGATAGCTCACGAGGTCGTTTTGGAGCCAGCTCACGTTCTCGATGATCGTATTAATAAAATCACGGTGAGTTTAGTGAATTTTCATGCATATTTAGCATAGTCTCGAGTGACGAGTCTTGGAGTTTCTCGGATGTGAATTATCGTCGGCCGGTAACGAAGAGAGTTAAAGTCGATACTGTATCTGTTCGATGGTTTATCAAGACGCGATATGAATTTTCTGTCACCTACATGGTCTACCGCTGCGATAACAAGACGAAAACCTCGTTATCGACCCTGGTCGAAGATGCCCTTGAACGCGACGCTAGATTAATTCCTTCACGGTAGAATGCACCACTCACTCTTATTATACATCACCCCTATTCCCAGGAATCCGACCATTGACAAAAACCTATCGAGTCTGAACGAAGTTCAAGCAAAAAATATAATCCCCCTCCCCTTAGCGCAAGTTCAAGAGTTCAACTTTTCACGTCTGCAGAAACTCGAAGCGGGTTAAAAAGATCGAGGCGCAAGCGTCTTCACCCCTCTTCAAACTTGACCAATTTCTATTTCCTGAAATGTGGAAACGAGGGCGTGTATATTTTGGGGTTGGAAGAAAAAAATAAAGCAAGAAAAAGACGTATGTATATGTATGTACATACACACACACACACACACACACACATATACACACACATAAAGTATAGTATTGGAAGAGGTACAGAGAGCGAGAGAGTAAGGAGGAAACTGAGGAGGTGGAGAATCGAGAGAGCGGAAAGTCGATGGAGCGGTGTAGAGGAAAGCGAAGGAAAATTCAGGCGAGGCAATGAGAGAGAGAGAGAGAGAGAGAGAAAGAGAGAGCAAGTGAGATAGCAAAGGGAGGGAGATGGCTGGGAGGAGAGTCAGAGAGTAGCGTAAAAGCGTAGTCGTGTCGCACGTACGCTCGTCGGACGAAAACGTGCTCGGAATCCCAACTGCTGGCGACGAGAGAACTCCACGTAGACCGAAGGAGGGGGAGAGGGAGAGAAAGAGAGAGAGAGAGAGAGAGAGAGAGAGGCGAACGAACGAACGAACGAGAACCCGGCCAACCCCCGGGAACCCCCTGGTTTCCAGGGCCCTTCATCCACCCCCGCGAAAGTCCTCCCCCGCCCCTTCTCTGCAATACCCCTCTCGTGCCCCCTCACTCCTTACCGCGCACGTCGAGCTCGACATATCTCCCTTCCCAAGTCTCCTCATTGCGAAGACCAAACACATGCTCCCTATCTATCATCAAGATGTATTAGCGTCCAACATTTGCTGGTTGAACTCGTCGCTCTTCTGCATTATGCACGACGGGAGGAGAGGCCACCATACCATACCGCATGTCCATGTTACTCGTTCACAACCATTCCCGCAACATTCATCCTCCTCGATCTCTTTACTTCAACATTTTCTTCATACACTCTCATTCTCCTGTCAAGATTTTCGGGATTCTCTAATCTGATGCACCGCAGATCTCCGCAGTTACGTTTTAAACGAATGCATAAACTGTGTCGAATTTCTTTGTGTTTCAACTCAACTGATATATAGAGTTCAAGATATTTGAAAATGAAAACAAAAAAAAAGAAACTTCGTACTAGCAATGCAAAGAAAAGAGAAATGTCGAATTTTTTTTTCAAATTCTCAATCGTTGTCTAATTCATCAGACATTCGCGGGATTCTATGCGATATTACTTCTTAGTACTTAGCTTTTCCTCAACAAAGAGCGCGCCTATCGACAGCGTTGAGCTATCCTGACAACGACGTTTTGGCTTGCGATGTGTAACGAGTTGAAATGCACGGCGGATCGTGGAAAGCGCGATCGAACGAACGTTGAGTAGTCGAGAGTCGCGCGCGCGCTCGCTCAAATGTATTATGCATTCGTAAACACACGGGTGATGGCAACGAGATGCTGGCATCGTTGGTTCAGCTCCCTTTCTCTCCCTTGCACTCACTCTTGTGGCATATATACAGAGTGGGCAGCAGCAGCAGGGATACGAGGATTATGTTGTATCGTCGGTTGCGCTCGGACCATACTAATGCGACGCGTATTTATTGCGCCACCTGGTGGACTCCAAGATAACATATACAGTGTATATACTGGTCCTTTTACGACTTTCACACTTTGCCTCAAGATTACCGATGAAGAATCGAATGATTATGCAGAGGATGGCTTGGATCATTCGATTATCATTAACGTTAACGTATGGCGTAAATCAACGTCACACGCCATACAATTTTACCAGCGAATCTCTCGTTAAATGCATCAGCGGAAATTATATCATTATCGTTATCAATATTATCGTGATCAACATAAAATACTTTTCGCAATATACCACACCCATATTATAGACATAAATCAATCGTATCGTAGTCTTCGACGTTTTTTTGTCAAACTGTCGGGTATCTTTTGATTAAACTCGATCGTTTCCAACTCTTATATATGCCTTTTATATTCAATTAATTTAATCCTTAATTGGATTCATTCATTCACGTTTCTCATCTGTGTACAATCACACCGCGCGCGTCTCATTAGAGATTCCGAGTATTCAGTTTCTCTGACGAACCGCCGCTTTGATCACTCGTCGCGAAACGAGAGAGTCAATGAGAGATAGGGAGAGAGAGAGAGAGAGATATGACGACCGATGATGACCGTCATCGTCATCAACGCTCCACTTCCATATCGATCGTTTCACTGCGACGTGATGACCCCCCTCTTCTCATTGGAAATCCCGACAAGAAAACGTTAAGAATCCCTTGTTTCCCGTATTAGTTGGGGACTCTTGCCACTTAACCGTATTCGTACGTATATAATTTTCACCGCTTTGAGATTGAGGCAAAGAGAGGGAGAGAGAGAGAGAGAGAGAGAGGGTTAATAAAAAGAGCATAAAGTGGCACGGGGCTCACATGGAGCTTGACTCTGCTCCCTTGCCTTTATTCGGGCGAGCTCGCGCTGCCTTTTCTTGTCTGCGCTCTGTAAAAGAAACCCCCGCAGTGATATACTGACGCGAGTCACAAGGGGACAATTAAAATACTGATGAAGGTACTCGATGCTGCTAAAGAGGATCGAGCGCGCGTATAGAAACAGATGCGATTGAAAGAATTTAAAAAAAGTGA
>JABMBV010085472.1:0-12039 GCA_018906735.1 Mesochorus sp. PSUC_FEM 10030011 | reverse complement strand
TATTTTTCTTTTTATACATTAAACATAATTATATTCAAAATTTTAAATAAATTATTTCTAAAAAAAAAATATATTTTTTTGAATACATTAGAACGCAATTATATTTGAAATATTCATTCAAAATTTTCAATAAATTATCTAAAAAAAAATTAGATGTTACAGTTTTACATTAATTTTATATAAACTAAAAATATATTTGAATGTGACTGTCGCATAAGTACATCTTTAAATGCCAACGTCACACGAGGAAGCTCAGCTTTTTAATTTTTTATCACACACAAGAATAATAATGAAAAAAAAAATGGAAATTAAGTTGGATATTGAGGTAGAAAAATGTGCCTTTGAACCGTAAGCACATTATCATTGAGTGAGCACGATTACATGCGATCGACCGATGCGTACATACCCTGAAGTGTATTTTTTTTTCCAATTACATAGTTCAAGCCCACGCGATCGATCGCATCCCTCGTCGTCATGTTCTGACTGACGTGGACTTTGCAGCTTCGTCGATTTAAAAACGAGTCCAGGAGTCCCTTTTTCTTTTCATGATTAATTATATCGTTGGATAATAAAGCAACGATGTGTATATATTGAGTTCGTGGTGGAATATACTCCGGTGAAAATTTGCTGAAGCGCGTAACCATGATTATCATTAGACGCGAAAGCAGGAAGACTCAAGCTTTTCAGCGCGACGTCTGGGCATTGAACACATCGATATAATATCGATATAACATCGACACACTACAAATATCGATATAATTATAACAAAAATACCATCCAATTCAAATAAATAAAAATTAAGAAAAAAAAAAAAAATTGTTTCCGCCCGGGATCGAACCGGGGACCTTGTGCGTGTGAAGCACACGTGATAACCACTACACTACGGAAACCACTTGTAAATTTGATGTATCTTTAAGATTATTATTTTAATCTTTATATAATCAATTCATCTTTAATATTGATAAAATCATTTTATTTTTTTGCGAATCCACAATTAATTGGGATTTTTATAATGGAAGCTCATTTGTTTTACTAAAAGAAAAAATATCACTTTCTTTGGCATATCAAAACCAAAGAGATATTTTTTTGCGAATTGACATTCAATTGGTACTTGATTGATCTACGATAAACAAAGTATTTTTATAACAATAGTTTTTTTTTTATAATTAAGAGAAAAAAATGTCACAATCTTCGGAATATCAAAGAAAGAGATAGACTTTGATAATATTCTCGGTGCTATCTCGATAAATGCATGTTTATGCGGGGGGGTTAACGATACAACGGTGAGACACATCAGAGATACGAACATACACACGTTTTAAAAGAGTTTAATAAGGGGGCGTCGTATCATCAATGAGAATGGTTCGTAGGTTGTTCGTGAGACGTAACGACGACGAATGTGCTCATCGCTTGGTTCACGTATAACGTTATAATAACAATAATCAAATTTATTGTGCCTTTATATTCGCATATGGGGCATTCTATCGAGAAATTATTCTTCTCTCGTAACTTTTTTCATTGTTCATTGAATGAGCATAAGTTCTAGGAGGAAACAAAATTAAATACGAAAATTAATTTTAAAGCTTTCGAATACATTTTACGATGTTTTTTTTTTTTGATTCGCTGATAATAAAAACTTCGAAACATGAAATTTCATGGATCTTCCTCTGTATAATATGTACATGTAATAAGATCGCATAGCAGCACGTGTTGTACATATAACGTTAAGTTTGTTGCCGACAACTGACTGTGAGTGGTAATATATACGGTCGAGATCCGAGACTCTGACCATCAACTATATATTTACGAACAATCTAGCCATCAAGCTTAAATGGGATATTTACGGGTGGTTGTACTGTCGAGCAACTTCTTCATGACGAATTACCCCTGGGCCCTATCGTCTCCTCCTCTTCACCCTCTTCCCTCGCTCGGTAGATCATGGCACAAGTGACACGTCAGCATCCGCTCTCACGTAAGTTTCTTTCGTCAATTTTCTTTCTCCGCGTCCTTCGCATCTAATGAAGTTGACGCGACGTTACGAAAATTAAACATTATCCTCATGGTCGAGCGTTACATGAAGGTTTTATGGGCTTTTTATCAAAGAATTTATCTACATTATTATACATTGAAAAGTTAAACGAAAAATATCGTTACGACAATTTGTGTGGATGCTGCAAAATAGTTGTCTTATCGACCAATTCGATTGATCTTTAGCTGTTTTCTTTCTAGATTAGGGGATATTGCTTAGTGATGGTGATGTGATGAGTAATTTTTTAAGAGATTTTCAGGATTTTTTTTTATAAGAAAAAATTACTCAATGGTTTCGGTTTTAAAAAATTGTATTATTGATGTCTTAGATTGCAATAAAAAATCTCTTATTGTCAATTTAATTAAATTTAGTTAGTGTTTTTCTGCATCTAAGTGGAGTCCTCGGAAAAACAAGGCAGATAGTGATGCAATCGATAGCGACCCTGGAGAGCGTCTGAAACAGAAAATTCAAATAGATTATTGTTTCGTAGACTTATCATTCTCATCGATAATATAATTAAACATTTTTAACAAAGAATTTACAAAATGGTAAACTTTTGACAAAGAAATTTCAAAAAAAAATTTTTGTTTGAAAATCAATTAAAAAATACAGAAATAATTTATGAAAATAGCTATTGAGGTTTATAATAAGTTGATAATGTATCCAAATTTCAGTCGGTTCGATTGGATGGATTTTTGACTATCGACCTCCTATCTGTCTTTTTTCGAGGACTCCACTTTGGTGCAGGAAAACATCAACTAAATTTAATTAAATTGCCAATCAATTCATGTAATCTAAGACATCAATATCAACGGATTTTGAAACCATTAAATAATTTGTTCTTGTAAAAAAAAATCCTGAAAATCTTTTAAAAAATTGCTTATCACTAAGGAATAGCCCCTTAATTTTGTTGAATTAATTTCAGCTGAGATGGAGAGATGAGATAATTGAAGCTTCGATTTCCGTATGGTTTCGTCTTTATACGCTTATGTTTGTTGAATAGTAAATGTACTTGAACATGAATTATATTGGACTTGAGTTTCAATGCGATATAAGAATATTTTCGATCTTCCTTATGTATACATGTATATTTCGCGTTGCATAAGAATAAACGATATACGCTTATGGGCAGATCCTTCGAGCCAGATATCCAAGAATCTATTGGCTTGTGTCTAACGTATAATGACGAGCTATGGTGACCTTACAACATTATTGAAATAGCAATGCAATAGCACGCGCCTAATCCAATTTTCTTTTCTCTCGAGGGTCATTGTCGTCCTTTATAATTAAACTCAAAGCAACAATATGATTCCGTAAATACTCGGTAGCTGAAGGTAACGCGCACTTGTTGAATTTTAATTGAAAAAAAAATTGTTTTTCTTCATGATTTATCACATTATTGCATTTACCAAAAAATTGTGAGAATTTGTTAAAAGTTAAGAAAGCATATTGAACAATTATTTTTTTCGTGAATATTGTGGATGTTCAAGTAGTAAAACGTGAATACATTATATACATCGCACAGTGATGCACATGGCAAAATGTGAAAGTCAAGGCTTTACCCTTCGCGCGTCCGTGCTTCTCGTTCTATAACACGTGGATATATCTATGAAAACTTCAATTATATTTTCCATTCGAGTTGATAACGCACTTTTACGATTCATTAACAAATTAGATCTTTTATTTTGCCGAGTTTTATATTATACATCTAAGAAAAAAAAAAGAAAAGAAATAAGATGCATCGTAACTGGGTCAGATGAGCGAAAGTGCTGATAAAATTATGGTGACTCGAGAAATCTAGACGTTAGATTAAAATTAATGAGATATTCTTCTAATTGATTTTTTTTTTTATAGTTTTTGTAACAATACAGGATTTTTAAATGATTTTCAAAGAATTTTGTAAGCAAACTGGTCTTATTTTGTACAATATTTTCGTCAGCGTTTCAATGCGTTATTTTTTTTATCCAACAGGGACTAGAAAAGGGAAAAATTTAAATGGCTTTGCTTTGGGAGCGCCTGATGGATTTGCGGCATCGAAAAAGAAGCATTAAAGGGCCATAGGGAAACGAAAAACGAAAAGAAAACCAAGATTTTGGGCGATTTTTTTAGACGTAGATTCCTCAATTCCAAGAATTACTACCAGCGATCGATGTATATCTGTATATGTGACTGAGAAGGCGAGCAGGTAAGTCTCGTGAAATAGATAAATTCAAAAAAAAAGTTCTCCGAGCGAGACAAACGACCATAGCCACCCCTCCACAGCGTCGTTCGTCTCGCTCGAAGTATTTTTTCTACTGCATCAGGTAGAATGAGTCTCGTGTACCTGTGCATCGATATAGGAAGCTGTGCGAGTTCGGAGCGATCTCTCGTAGGTCTAATTTTATTTTCTTTCACCAGCACCCTATAGAGACCTCAAAAATGTTATTCTTCCAACGTAAATGTTTCCCTTATATGATCGATGAGCATTTTCGGTCATTTCAGCCTTTAATCGAAAGACCGAAGGTACGTAGACACACAAAAATACTTGAAAATAATTGCACACTTTTACGTGAGCATTTATCGTTGAAAAAAAAATCCATCAGGCCGCAGATATAATAAATAATCGACCCGGGATCAACATTTTTAAACATTATTCATGTTTATGCATAAATAGTTGGTATTATCGTAACGACAAATAATGAATGTGCGTGCAGCCAACCAGGAATTCAGTAAGATCCATTGTTTGTTTTTTTGTTGTCGATCAACTTATCTCCAACTGTTCCCGAAACGGCAGAGATTCGCACGTGTCATAAGGTAAAAAAGTCTCGACGCGGAAGCGACCAGCCAAGAGGACAAACAGAAGTCAGATTTATAAATTTTTTTTCGTTACATCGGTGACGCACGGAAGAAGTGTGATTTTTTTTCATTAAGTAATAAATTAATAAAACGGAGCGATGCTCAATTAATGATTTTATTTTGAATTTTTTTCCCCCAATCAATAAATGATACGTAAGAAATTCGATAATAACAAGTTACATTTGAATTTTAAAATTTCTACAATATTTACAAATTACGCCTTATTTCCTCTCAATAAAAATAGAACCCAACTCGTAATAATTTATCTCCTCTTCCCCTGTTGTTGTCTGAATCTTTCTTCATTTTATTTTATCTAAATATAGAAGAGTATACGTATAAAGTATAGGAAGGATGTTACAAACTGAATAAGTGCGTCGGGCTGTTGGGTCGCATTCATGATGTGCGAGCAATTAATAATTCTGGCCCCTTCGTGCTAATGTCTGTGTACTACATACGCAATATTGCATATTTGTCGTTTATTATAGGAGTAAGAAAAGTGTGCTTGAATCGTTTGTATTTTATGCTAAAGTTATAATCATGTGTGAAAAAGTACATTCGAATTATATATACAACCATAGTGAGTTTAACTGCATTTAATATGGAGTATTTCGCAAAATCTCTCGTAATTATTCGACAACCGCATGAAACTTAAAAAGAAAAGGAAAACGATTTCGGGTCTCGGGTTTTGACGTAAGAACTTCATGTTCGATAGGGTGGGAGATATCGAGAGTATCCTGAACCGTATATCGACGTCAATGACGATGGTTGCGTGGTGGAGTGGCTCCGGAGAGTAGCCGTATACACGGGAGCGGAGAAACTAGTGACAGCCATAGAACGGCAGAACGCGCACGGCTGAGAGAGTAACAGAGGAGTATACTCCTGGGCTGGCGCGAGCACTCAGTGTAAGTCCACACTCCATCGAGTTCGGTCTTCATTGCGGGTCAGCACGAAGCACAACCTTCGGGGTGAACCGGCGCCGATTTTTTTACCGATAATTAACTATAACGACGAAGTGAAAAGCAACGAAAGGGTGTTGTTGAAAAATAATAATAAAATTGTCAACGAAAAAGATCGCTATCCGAACAATTCGATCGGCTTCGAATCGTTAACTGATAATCGGTGCACAATCGATCGGTATCAACTGATCGGGTATTTTTCGTCGACATACCCATGACGGGATAAGAAGTGGTCCGGGATATTCAAGAATTTGGTTTTTTTTTTAATCATCGAATTTTTTAACTGCTATCATTGTTGTCGCAATTTATAAATTAAAAAATTGTGAAAGCCCGCGAGTATCGATTACCATGACGTGTTGTGTAAAGACGTGTAGGTGATATTCGCGAGGGTGATTTGGTTTTTGCATCGATAAATCTCTGTTGAGCGAACGGGGGAAGAGATTCGTTTTGATTATTGATTTTGAGGATTTATCGAACAAGGTAAGATGCTGCAGGTGAAAGAAAATCTTTTTTTACAATTTATTTCACAAATAATCCTCCATGACGCGGTACCGCGATTTCTTACCCCTTCGATTAACGATCTATTGATACGTTTTTTGCCAAAATTTTCAATCGTCATATATGACGCTCTTCCGCGATACAATACGTGTATACAACGATAACGATACTATTTAACCGGTCAGTCAACTATATACGAAGTTGCATATTACTATATGAACTAACCCCCCTCTGTGAGGGCTCATATCCCAGAGAGCAACTACTACTCCTCCTCCTACTATACTACTTCCTACGTGTATGACTGCGATGGTTCAATAACTGATGTGTTTTACAAAGGGGGAACTCTCGGAGCGAACAGTTGTTATTAATATGTCCATGCCAATCTCGTAAATCCGTGAGGGGAAGCGCGTTTATTAGCTGTATACGCGCCGACAATGCCGATCGTGACCGCGAGTCTGTGATATCGAAAAATCGAGAAAAATTTGTTTCCCTATTTCATTTTCTTTCTTTTAAAGAGATTCTGAATGATTTTACAAAATTAAGCTATTTTATTTTTAAAAATTAATATTGCATTCTACATATTTAAAAAAAAATGTTTTAGCAAAATTTCAATCCAATTCATCGTATATTTAAAAAAATATTCATTTTCAAAAATCGCAATTTTCCTACATGTTCTTACGAGGAAAGAGAAAGACATGGAAAAAAGCATTATAAATGGATAAATTGAATTAATTTTTTGCACATAAATAGGAAATCATATAAAATAAAAAAAAGTAACCATAATTGACCACAGTTTGTAAAAATTATTTATTATATACAAACAAAAATTAAAGTCACTTTGTTTCACGATAATTATCAAACCAATTTTATCACATCTACTGAGATATTGAAAACTGAATACCTACTGTAAAGTTCTTAAAAAACAAATTGTTATTATTATTTTGAAACGAGGTGTCTTTTCAGCCATCCAGAACCTCTCAACTTTTCGTTTCATTGAAAACAAATTAACGAATTTCTGATCAAATTAATTTTTTATTATCACGAAAAGAAGTACATGAAAAAGTAGACTTTTAATTCTTCCCCTTCTAAAAAATCTCAACCGAATGATAATCTAAATGATTTTTTTTTCTATAAAAATCAACAATAAAAGTAATTTATGAAAAATAAAAAAAAAATAAACAAATCCCTGTCACTTGATAAGAAAATTATCAAAAAAAATTGAGTGACCCTGTCGCGAAGTAAATCGCGATTTGCCTCATCCTGGAGGACAGTTAATTATGTGCTCGTTATCATTGCGCCATACATCGATTCTAATTCTTCATCGCACTCTGTGGGTTTCTGTATATTATATGCGCATGCACCTTTTCTCGTATTCACGATACATCGTGGGATGTGACACGCTATCTGTTGACTACCGCGCACATTGCTTTTACAAAAACGTTTACGATTCTATATAGAGATATGTCATGGCCAATTTTTGTTTAATTACAATGATGATTATTGACAAACTTTTGTATTTGTACTTCCTGTGGAAAAAAAAATTGCAATTCTTTTGTTTCATACACGACAAACTCGATGATCTCACGTGCATATACATCAAAATATTTTATTTTCTCTCAATATGATTTAACAATTATTTGAAACTCAATATAAATTCAAACATTAAAAAATGAGATTTCTTCTATCCCAGCCAAGTAAAACCAGAAGAATCTTTGAATTTATCGAACGATTTTCTATAAACGTATGTATATAAATGCAAAAGTATCATGCTGAATCGAACTAAAAGTTTTTCTGTCTGTGGTTCACGCGATTGAGGAACTTTGCAGAGCCCACGATCGCACGCTTTCAATCCGGAAGTGATATCGCGCACAATTTATCCGTTACGTCGAAGAGCGCACGCGGACGTCTTTGTCGGGGACGATAGTCGGAGTGGGACGTTTTCATTTTCGATATGCGGATATGCGGGTCGTGATTTTTCTTTTTGATTTATTTATTACTTTAAAAGGGTCTATGTGACTCAGAAATGCAAACAAAAAAAAAGAAAAAAGAAAAAGTAACGAAATATGCATTTATCTTAATTTACTGCACGAGCTCGCGAGTCACTCGACAAGTGAATCTCGTTTTGAGGTTGCACGGCGCGAGATAGAATCGATCTCGGTCTTCGCATATGGATGAGAGATATAATTAGCAACCACAGGGGCACTGGCACACGGGACGAATATATCAATATATAATTATGAAAAGTTCTGGTGCTTCTCCACAATGAAACGTGTTTTACGAGTTGGAAATTTTCCGTCATTCTTTTTTTTTTATCTTTTTTCACCGATCTCAGTTCTCATCTCTTTCTCACTATGAAAAAAAAAACATTCATTTGTACGGAGTAATGGAAATTGTAGACAATATAGACTTGATTCGTCTTAGGGTGTGTGGAATATTGTATATTCCCCGTTCCGTTATGACCCATTGCCGCGATGGTCCATCCGCAAAGCGGATAATTCGTCGCCATAACCGAACGACATCACCTTGCGTCCAGTCTCCTCCGCCTCCTTCTCTTTCCCCTCCTCTTTTCACTCATCTCGTTTGGCGCATGAACTCAAAGGGAACGAAATTCTCTCGTAATCGGGTCAGCGGGACGTAAAAAAAGCTAACCGGCGTATGTATATGTGTGTGTGTGTGTGTGCAAACGCTTCAACTTTTATCGTTGCCTGTCTTGCACATTCGTCTCGTTCGCGTTAGAGCTCGATACAGAAAAAGATGAATCTTCCACGAGGTTCTTGTCGAATGAAATAAAGTGACCGACGCGAATGAGCGCCTTTTATCAAACTGAATAAGAAATTCGGAGAATGCTGACCCACTGCGATAGCGTAAATCGCAGAGATGAAAAAACCGAGAGTCAGTATATACGTCTCGGAAAATATTTTTTGCCAATCACATTATTCAGCGTGGTAAAATTCTCATCCTCAGTTTAAATAAAAATTGGCAGAGAAATCTTGAACGTATTTTTCTACTATTATAAACATCGTTTCATCATCATTAATCTTTTATCTGACATGATAATTTGTGGCTCGCGCTGTGGGATCAACTTCTCTTACTGCGATTCGATAAACCTTCTTCGCATTCCTGTTATGCTTGGCACGCGATATCCGATATCCTGGTTAATGTCTTCATTTATCAACATTCTGATAAGAATTTGTCAGTTTTTCCACGTAGTCTGTCACTTTAAAAATGAGGCAAAATCAACGGATTTTGCGAAATATATGCATTATATTTCTGATGGTAAAAAAAAATGCCATGATAAATCGTTCGCTCACATCAGCTTACTATTTTTTTTTATACACGTTTTTCATACAATGTTTTTCACTATTTTTTACAAATCTCGTTGAGAACTCTGGCAAGTGTCGAGATGAAAAATTACTTATAATATATAAAACCAACTTACATGCAGTCGTTTGTTGGAAAAGAGAAAAAAAAAAGAAAGAAAAAGTATAAAAAAAGTAATATAAATCGAGTGCTTATAGCTTGAGCAATCGTGTGTAATATCTCGGACCAGCTTTTATATATACATCTATTGCGAGTACGTACTCGGTAGTTTCTCAATTATACCAGTTTTTTTTTTCACAAACGTGCACAGGGCATTCTTGTAATTTTATCGATAAACTCGGATGCTTTCGTATTTTTTATCAATGTAGAACTATCTTGTAAAATCTTCAATCTGCACTCTGGTGGCTCTCGCATCTTTCGCGACAGCATGCGCGATAATTAAATAATTTAAAAAAAAAACGAACTGTATATTATTCACGAGTATACGCGCATATATAGCACAATATATATCGCGGATAACGTTCGAGAGGTAGCTGAATCGAGGCAAGGTTGTCAAGATTTCATGAGAACGGTCATAATGCACGTTCATTACGTTACATAAATAAACACATATTTTTTTAAGTTATTGACCCATATATACATACTCGCGTGTCAAACTGATCGAGGATATTGAAACTTTGGTAAAAGTAGGACAATTAAACCGTGAAACAAACAACGTTAAAATTAATAAAAATAAGAACATATTTCTTCTGAAAATCTTGTTTGATTGCATTATGACGAGTATATATGTTTTCTACTCCACCAGCTGTTATACTCTCGCGGGCAAAAGATTTCTCTCTTGGGTAAAGAGAATATATATATAGTATATATACATGGTAGTTACGTAAGATCCGCAACGATCTTAGCGAGATTTTATTTTATCCTGAGAATACCTATAGACTTTTTTTTTCGTCAATTCACTCTGAAACGTGCGTATCTCTATAAGTTTTCCGGTTCTCCCATCTTGGCGCTCATTGTATGGGTTCATAGTTCCTCGTGTGACGTATTATATTTACATGGACTGTATATATGTATTGGAGATGGAGGCCCAGCCATTATTTTTATCTTAATCCAACTTATTTTCTTTTCCACCGTATCTTCAAAACTAAAGATTACGAGTGCTTTTTCGAAAAGATCTGCTTTTCCAATGCGTTTGGTCTCGAGGGAGAATATACCGTAATCTCAGGGGTTAGAAACAGGTATAGACGATGGACCAAAATGCGTATTTATGGGTCGGATATTTCATGCCGAAACGACAGGGTTTAAATCCTCGTCATTTGAAACAATTTTTTTTTATTTTTCACGTGTCATAGTACTGTCGAATAAAATAAAATTTCTCTAGATGCTGATTGGATGATTTTAAAAGTGATTTTTAATTTATTCATCGATAACGATCCATTATATCAATTTACATTTCAATTCGTATTATTTTTCTACTTCGATTTTCCCTCGAGGGCCCCATACGTATTTTCGTTCTAGCAGCATCCCTGTTATTAAGGATAAAGGTCTTTGTGGGATCAAAAACCCCCGCTACAGATCTTTTTTGCTCCACCTGCAGCATCGTAAAGATGAAAAAAAAAAATGGCGCCTATAGCCTGAGAAAATATCCTTTTCCCTTTGATGACTGCGCATCACGGAAAATTCTTTGAATTTCCAAGAACGATTTTTGTTTCTTTCGCTCCATCTCTATCATTCTTTTTACTTTGTCTTATTTATCTCGATTCTATTGGTTCTTTGGTCGGAATATATCTGTACAAATTTCTCGTGTACAAATATCAGCGGCATTATATATCTATGTATATAAATATTTATTTAGACATTTTTCTTCTCGCTAAGATTTTCCAAGTACTCAATACTTAAGCACAAACGCTATATATTTTTCTCGTTGGCATTGCCATATCCCAGAACTTTGCCAATGTCGAGGTTGAGAGAAGAAATAAAATGTAATTTTTTTTTGTCTCGAGTTGACTCGTCTCCGCGTGCAGCGATGATCTCGCGGCTCGCGAGACATCGCGTTCAACGAACGAGAAGATCCTTTTTGAGCAACGTGCCCCTCGTCCTCGAGGCTATCGTCTTTTATATCTCATCGTGTGTATAGAATACTATATACTTGGCTATATCTTATAAACGTAGATTATAACATATATACATATTCATCTCGAAACATCGAGAATCCGCACTCTCACTTTCATTACACGGTCGATGCATCAACTCGACTGGTATCAAGTCAAAGCTCAAATTTTATAAAACAGCACGTACACCCTGAATTAATGAATTAATGATAAATCTTGATGCAGGTATACAAGTAGTCGTTATGAAAACGGAATCATTCATTCTTCATTATATACAAGATAATATGTA
>JABMBV010085461.1:0-12049 GCA_018906735.1 Mesochorus sp. PSUC_FEM 10030011 | reverse complement strand
ATTTATATATTACTATTGTAGGAGAGTATAATTTTTGTTTTTTTTTGTTTTTTTTTTTCATTTCTAATACACCTTCTCGTTCACCATACATCGTTTACATGCTGGTATAATAATATATGCCTTACACTTCACGTAATTACAGAGTCATTTAAACTATCTCTTTCATTTCTAGTTATATATACAGAACAGCTTTTTTTTTTACTTTTTTATTATTATTTTTTTTTTTGGAATACGAACCACCAAACACGACCGCATTTGTGACCATTTCATTCCTCGTTCTTCCGTCTGTTATCTCGATCCGATTTATTATCTTTAATCCTTCAATCAATCACGATCTCTCACTCATTTTGTTTGGGTTTGTGCTAAACGACATACCGCAGCTTCAATCGAACAGATATTACAACTCTCCTATGATTTCTTTCAGCTCACAATTGGCATATTTTTTTTTGTTTCCTTTTTTTAATTCTCTCTTTCAATTCGATCCTCGCTGTCATTCATCCCCGCCGATATACGACATAATACACAACGCTTCGAATACTGGTAGAGTGCTAAGTGACATAACTTTAGCTCTTATAAACATACGTTACAAAAAACTCTTAAGTTATCTTAACGGCCTTTAAGCAGCTTTAAGTACCTGAAGCTAACTTTGGAAAACTCGGTTCTTTATTTATCTTTTTTTTCTTTTTTTTTTTCTTTCTTTTCTTTTACTTATTTATAGATGTTTATCCATGTGTGTTTCAGGATGGTCAATCTAGTAAATGCGGTTGGTACGACTAAAGGGAAAAGAGGGAGGGAGAGGAGAAGGAGAAGGGGGGATATTCTTTACTCAAAAGCCACGTTATCACTGATAAACGAATTGCTTTGCCATTACGAATTAATCAAAGTCTTTTTCTTTTGTTATTCTTTTTTTTTTTTATAGTCGTTCAAAAATACGCGTCTATTTGGTGCGCCGATCGCTCGAAATTTACACGTGTAAACAAGTTTACTAATCGTTAATGTACAGGAAGATAGTTCTTTCTTTTTTTTTCATTCATTTATTATTATTATTATTTTTTTTTTTCGTTAAATCTTAACCTTTAGGCAAATCAAAAATCGAAACAATATGATTTGTACAATAGAGACAGAGAATATGGAAAGAAAGAAAGAAATGAAAACCAAGAGTTAACAAAAGGCGCGCGAGAGACCGGAATGCTGATTAGTTTTAGACAGACGGTGAAACGCAGCGATCGTATTTTATCAAACGATTTTCTTTTTTTTTTTTACCAACGACAATCCGATCGTGGACAATAGCAACAAGTATAACAAGCCGCAACGGAAAAAAAAAATCTTTACATCGCACATAAATACGCAGTTTATTGAACCCAAGTTTAGTATAATGAGATCGAATAAAAAAGATTAAAAAAAAAAACGACAAAACAAAGAAAGTAATTGTTTCAAAGTACACACGTATGTGCGTACACTAATCCACAGTTGGTACAAACAGATGTTATTACTAAATGTGAATAATAAAAAGAGAAGAAAAACATGTGAGTTTTAAAACGAAGATATTGTACAATTTACACATCGAATGCAACACTGTTTTCATTTTTCATCTCGTCTTTCCTACATTTTCATCGTCGTAACTAAATAACAAATATTTTTTTTTAATAAAAACACTTGTTGCGCGTAATAAATTTAGAATTCAGGTTTCACCGTCGAATACAAAAAATTGTCTCTCCTTAGGATAATCTCGTACCATCTTTACAAATGCAAGTAACTCGTAATGAATTGCAGGGCATTCACACATTGCGATAGTTTACGGAAAGAGTGAAAGAGATAGAGAGAGAGATAGAGAGAGAAAGGGATGATACAAACCTGCCATTTCGAAACAAGACGAAGCATTTTTGTACTAAAGTGCAGCGATATAGTATGATACTTTTTTTCTCGTTTTTTTTTGTTCTTTTTCTTTCAATGAATTACCTACAGAATCTACGTAATGTACAGAATGGATTTACACATGCACAGCAAGTGACAAGTTATGATCGGGCCGGATATAATTAGTAAATTAACGAAACTAGATCTGTGATATTGTACGACTCGACTCACCGGGTCTAATACATTTTCTAAAGACGATTTTTTTTTCTCCGTGTCTACTCTCCCATTTGTTTATTTCTCAACATCAGCAGAGCACATGAAATAAAATAATAATAATAAAAAAAAAACGTACATAATAGCTGCGCAATGTAGTGTTCGATTAATATAAAAAAATTCACGACTCCCAAGGCGATTGAACATGAGAATGAAACGAGAAAATAATCAATTTTTTTGTTTTTTTTTTTACGAACATACAAAGAGGGACTCCTTTTACCAATAGACAAAATAAAAATAGTAGTAACCAAAGAGTCGTGAGTATAAATGTGTGTGTGTGTGGTATGCCGAGTCGCAGAGCAATGTAGAGAGTTTGCAATCACTGAGTTGTGGCCCGAACATGCCATGTTAAAAGTGTGCAATACATCTCTATTAGAGTGATAGATACTGCGGGTTAGAATTATATCTTTCTCGATAGAATATCCCGCGAGGAGTCTACTACTTCATTTACTATTATTTATTTTACTTTTTTTTTTTAATTCTTTTATTCATTTATTTTTTTTTTCACATTTGTATATGCCGTCCCGAGCCTCACCGCTTGACTAGATTGCATTTCTAATGTTCTTAAAACTGTTTTGTTTTTTCTTCATCTTTTTTTTCTTCTTCATCTTATTCATCTTCAACTTCTTCTTCTTCTTCTTCTTTACATCTAAGTTTTGCCATTCTCGATGGATTCAGACTATTTCTAGAATCGATTATTAACACCTAAAAGTAAAACGATGACCTATCCGTATGAAGAATCGCTAATAAATCTTCATTCTCTTAATGGCGAAGAAAATTTAATATTAATTGATAATTACGAAGAACTTTTTATCTAAATCTCTTTTGTTCTGTTTTCTCTGTTTTTTCTTCTTCTTCTTCTTCTTTCGACCTCTTTCTTTTTTATCTCTTCATCATCATCATCATCATCGGAGAGCGCCTCTCGGCTTCGAACAGTTCTGAGAGGCTTCGAAGCGCCCGCTCTATACATTCATCAAGCATACTAATATTTACATAATAAATCCTTCTATTCGTCAAATTTACGCGCGAGACTTGTTATGTATTATTATTATTATTAGAATTATTTTTACTTATTTTTTCGTGCCTCCCTCGTTTTAGCTAAAAGAGAAAAACAATTTTTTTTTTCTTTACTCTTGGTGAATAATCGCGTTCACTTTGGTAATCGTGTCTCACGCTTATCATTTTTCACCTTATTCTTCTCTCTCGTTCGCACGGTGGCTCATATATTGTTTTTCATTCGCGAAAAGATATTTCGAACAACATGAATTTACAGTTACAATACACAACAGTACATTACACTCGAGTTGAGAGTTCATACGCTAGGACTACCTTTTCTTTCCCAATTGTTTCGAAACCATTTTTTTCTTCATTTTGTGATCCATCTTGTTGACGGTCGGAGTTTTCTTCTTGGGTCGCTCGGGCGATCCGTTGCAGCATGCGCAGCCTTTTTTCACGTGTCCTCTGAGGCTGGAGCGTCTGGCCCGACAATCGGGCTCGATGAGAGTGGTATGGCATGTGGTCTCGTCGTCGGAGGCTTCGGATGCTTTGTCGCTGGACATGACACCCGCGTCGTTGATCGAGTCATTTTTCGCGCGTTTAGCGATAATGCTCTTGGGATCGGTGCGATTGAGGATGACTCTCGCGTTGACCTGAAGTTTATCCTTCTTGTTTTTCATGTACGTGGAGCTGAGGGTTCGAGAATTAGTCCCCGATTGAGGCATCGTGTCCTCGAGACCGTTAGCAATGGTGTTATCCTCCGTTTGACTGCTCATCGATTCGCTGATACTCGAATCTTCCTCATCCTCGCTGCTCGATCTCGTTCTCTCCGACATCGGGCTCTCCCACGAGAGATACTCGGCGCGGAGCACCTTCGTCGTGCCTCGTTTTTTGTTGGAATACGTGTATTTGTGCGTTGATAATAAGGGTCCGGCGATCGGTGAGAGCGGTGATGGTATCGTGACGTCGGCGTTGTTGCCGCTCATCAGGGTGAGAGACTCGTCGCCGGAGCTCGCCGCGGAGGTGTTGTTGATGACGTTACTGGAGGCTGGCAGGGACTCGGAGTCCATATCAATATCGAGTTTGATGTTGGAGGGTATGCTAGAGACGCTGCTGGGTGAGCCTTCCTTGGAGCAATTGCGTGATCTGACTCTGGCCCGCGACGTATTTTTGAAGGTTTCGTTGTTGATGTGCGATTGAACAGGGGACAGTCTCGAGGTATCGGAATTGCTGTTGGAGGCTTCATCCTGACTGGTATTGTCGAGGCTGAGCCTGATGTGTTTGGACGAGCTTTCGATCTCGAGCTCGTCGATCTGCTCGCGTTTCGTTCGTTTCGCCGTGTCCTTGCCGACGTTTCTCGTACGCTGAGCCACGTTTTTTCTTCTCTCATTTATCTTGAAATCAGCTACGGGACTGGTGTCCCTGCTGCCGCTTGTCGACGAGTCGAGCGGTCGAAAATACGAGGCGTTGTACAATTTCATACCGAGCGGCTGACTGCACGAGGCGTCCTGAGACAGATGATCGAACGAGGGCGAATGATTCGTGTCGAAGAGAAGATCGGCCTCGGGAAACAAATCGCTCGTGCTCGGCTCGTCCACTCCAAGATCCTCGCACTCCTCCGATAAACTTTTTTGTAATCGCAGCTCGCGCTCGATCGCCGCCGCCTTTCGTTCCATTCGCTGTTGCAACAACTCACGATCCAATCTCGGATTCGATTGGCTCTTTATAATGCCAACTTTATTGTTCGGATACTGCTGAAACGGCTCGAGGGTGTGATTCATGAAATATTTTTTCGTGCTCGTCTGGTAAACCTGACCGCTCGCCATCTCTATACCCTGCCCCTTGTTGATTATCTGCAGAACACTGTGCACGTCGCTCGTCTCGTTATTATCACCGCTGCTGCCACCACCACCACTGCCGCCGCCGCCACCGCCACTGCCGCTAACTCGCGTGTAAGTCTTCAACGGCTCGATCGCCATCTGATTCGTCGATGTTGGCACGTATCTCCAGGGCGTATCGGGAGACGATTTTCTCTCCGGTTCCCAGGCCTCCTGGAGCCTCGCGTTGCCGCACATTACGCCATTGCCAACTTTACCGCACGTCGAGTCCATCGGCTCGCTATTCGACTGCCGCATCGATGATTCCTGACTGTCCGAATTCGCTGGCTCGCTCACGATATACTGACCCGTACTTTCGATGCTCGTCGTCGTCGTCGAAGATGTCGTTGTCGTCGTTGTTGTTTGCTTAACTGTGGAGCTCGCAACAGGGACAGTTTCTAAAAGGAATGAAACAATTTCTGTGTCAAATAAATAATTGTAAATCCTGCATTGATAATATTGAAACAATTATTATAGAATGCATGACGTTCGAAATAAAAAATAATAATAACAATAAAAATAAGAATATGAAAATGATTGATAACAAAAAAAACGCTTTTTAAAAACCAATAACATACGTTGTAAATGCGTGACGAATAAATAGTCGAGCTCGCAAGTTTATATATTTGTGCCATGCAGGGTTTACGATGAAAATGGGCCTGTACTTTTTTTCGCTTAGTTAAGGAAAAAAAAACACACACACAAAAAAAACAAAAAATCACCAGTAAAGTAGAGAAAATTAAAATAAAACATGTGTGCTGTGAGTGTGTCTCGGCGCGTTGAAATTCTTACCAAGTTTCGCGCTACTTTGCAATGAAGTCACAATGCACGGTGTTACGATGGAATTAGTCGTGATCATAGTCCTCGGTATATTGTCGTTAATTCCGATGATTTCATCAATTTTTCTCTTGACAGTTTTCGGTGAGATGATCTTGTCGCCTGAGGTTATCTCGGTCGAGGCTTCTTTCGTTTCTTTTTGTTGTTGTTGCTGAATTTGTTGCTGCTGCTGTTGTTGTTGTTGTTGCTGCTGCTGATTATGATGATGATGCTGACTGTTGTTTATCAGAGTAACGTTCGACTGAGCAGCGAAAGCAAGTGCTATCGTTTGTCCCTGTAACGTTACGGATTTTTCCGATTGCGTACCCTGATGTTCCTGATGGCTAGTCTTTTTATTCTCGCTTGTATGGGCAACGGAGCTTGCCGGTGCAAGACAAACGACACTCTCGGTTTTCATGCCCGTCGATAATTTAGCTATCGTCGAATTGAACAGTCTCGTACCCTGGAGGGTGAGATTCGGGTTGCTCGTTATGACACCGCATATCTGTTGGTTCTCGCCGATCTCAGTGATGTTACGTTGCACGAGCCCGATCGTCGAGGCCTTATTTACGATAATAGTATTCGTGGATGTTTCGCTGGTCGTGACGACGTTCGTCGCGTTATCGTTCTTAGCCCCGAGTGTCTCGCTCGAATTGATTTTATCGTGGCTGGTGTCGCTGGTGAATTGCGTACTCGCGCTATTTTGCGGCACGACTACGGAAGTATTTTGTACATTTTGACCGGTGGTGAGAGTTTGACTAGCCCCGATCGTCTGTAGACTCGGCAACTTGACCTGTTTCATTTGTCCAGCCTGAGACGATATTATTTTGCCGGGATTGAGAATCGACTGAAGTACGAGTGTATTTGAGACGCCTGTATTACCGGAAGTTCGTACGGACGTTGGTACGGTCGCGAGTAATTTCGAATTGCTCGATACGATCGTAAACTGTTGTCCGCCTTTGACGATATTCATCGGTAAGAGATAATTCGTTGGCATTAGAACAGTTGCACTGCCGCCCATTTTGCTCGTTACCGAGGCGAGGGCCTCGCTAACGCTTACGGCTCCGGTTTGTACAGCGTCTTGAACAATAACGGCGCGCGGTTGACCGGTGCCAGGTTCGGTGAATATGAGATTTCGCCTTTTCGCGTTTATCTCAATAGCGTCGTTCGAGTCGTTCGTCAAGTTTCTCGTTTCCGAGCTCGTCTCGAGGACATTGCTCGGCGCAACGACACCGGTGGTGGTTGCCTCGTCGTGTGACGGATAACCGCCGGCTGGGCTGTCCTGTATATTTTGAATAATACCGCTCGACGAATCCTCGCTGCCCATTGTCCTGCCCAGATCGTCCGTGCTCGGGCTCATCTCGGATGCCTGAGGCCCTGACGGTTTCGATTTGCTCGAATTCGACTTCTTACGCTTCGACGATTGACTAGGATTCGTAGGCGGGTTTGATCGTCTCCTCGGCGCCGGTTTGTTATTTAAATCCGGCGAATTTCTCAACTGCTCAGCGTACTCCGCCAATATGGTATATATCCTCTGCGCGGTTTGTTCGTCCTCCTGCGGCTTCTGCTGGGGCTTTGGTATCGGCGACGATTTCGCCGTATTGCTGGTCGCAGTTGTGCTCGCTTTCACCGTTTTCGTGACAAATTTTTTGCCCGATTTCGGGGATGGCGTCGAGGGCGTTTTACCGACCGAAGGAAGTGGCGCTGGTGCCGGGGTCACGCAGGGACTCGACGAGCTCTGGGAAGTCACGGACAGAGCTGGCGACGCGGCTGGCTGACAGTAACTCGTAACAACCACGACGGGGGTCGAGTTCGCTACTTTTTGAGGTGTCGTCGAGCCGCTCTGGTTCACGTATGACAATGAAACCTTTTGTGGAAACACCTCTTGCTGCTGCTGTTGTTGTTGTTGCTGCTGCTGAAACGTCACAGTATTTCCGTTGCTCGGGAATTCCGTGCTCGTTGGCGATTGGGTCGGTATCAAAAGCTGTTGCGTCAGAGCGTTGACCGTTGCCTGCTGCTGCTGCTGGTGTTGCTTAACGACCGTTGGACTCGGCTGTTGGCTCGTTGTTTGCGTCTGTACGGTCGTTGTTGCCGAGTTATTGGATGTCGATTGTTGCGGTTGTATCGTGCTTCTCTCTTTGACCTGTTCGAGCACGCTCTCGAATTCTCGAAGCTGCTCGAGGGTCGTCGAGCTCACTTGATTCGGCACCTCGATCGTCGAATTGATCAAACTTTCCGTTCTAACGTTTGTCGCTGTTGCCTGCGTTTGCTGTTGTTGCGAGGCCTGGGGCTGCTGTTGTTGTTGCTGCTGCTGCTGCGAAGCTTGCTGTTGCATTCGCGGTGCCGTAAGCGCCTGTTGTATGGCCTCGGCGATGTGCTGCTGCCTGAGTGTATTGGCTGACCTGATAATGTTCAGTTTAACGACAGGCGTACGTCCGCCGGACAGAGAATTGGCGTGCGATATCGAGGGAATGATGTTTAACTGACTAGGATTAGTGGTCGATATCGTGACGGGAATCTTGTGCGTATATATGACACCGCCCGATGGCGCGCTCTGTACAAGCTGCGTAAGCGTCTGACCAGCGTTGGTGCCGCTGCCGCTACTGCTGCTGACATTTGCGTTGGAGCTCTGAACGATATTCAGTATCTGTCTCGCGCCGGTTGTCAGCGAACGATTAGGAATGTTAGTTATAGACTGAACGTTTATACCGGCATTGGCCTGGGTACTCGAGACCGAGGTTTGCACGGCTTTCGAGAGATTCGTTGTTTTCTGGACAACGACGCTCGACTGCTGAACAGTCGTGTCCGTGGTCGAGGATGCTCCGGCTGTCGTAGCCGGTACCTCGGTCGTCAGGGTGTAAATGGCCTTTCTGAATGCTTGCTGAAACTTTGGCAAGCCAGTGTTTTGTCCCGTCTGTTGAGTGACCTTGACGATGTTGGATCTTTCGTAGGTGTTGCCGCTTCGAATCGCCGCGTTCGTTTCGACGACGCGCTGCTGCAACTGTCGCGTGAATGTATTTTCGTCGCGATTCTGTAGGGTCAGTACGTTACGCTGATTGGTAACGATGTTTGGATTTATCGAGGCCAATTGGTAGGTGCCGTCGGGTTTGCAAACGATCTGGAGCTGCTCCGAGGTTATCGGTAAGGTTGCAGTGGTCATCGTCGTCGTCGTCGCTGCCGACGGCGACGGCGATTTCGTGGGTGACTCGTTGCGACTGGTGCGTTGATTGACCACATGCCCACGAGGACTGTCAGGCTCCGTGGTCGAGGCGTTTGTCGAACTCGTCGGCGAATTGTCCGGAGGCTGATTCGCCTCGTCACCCAAATCGTGCATACCCGAGGATGACCTTGGCGGCGGCGTTTGCCCGGCCGGACTCAGACCGACCCCACTGTCGTGACCACCCGACGATGGTGTCCCCGGCATCTGTATATTCCCGGCGATGCTGGAGGTCCGATTTCTCGGGGGTGTATTGCCGCTGTTTACCGAGCCCGAATTCGGGCTCTGCGGTATGTTACGGGACAACTGCACGACGTTAACGGTCGACTGAACTCTCGGCGGCACCATCATGTCGAGGGAGTTCAAGCCGGGAACGTTTTTCGCCAGTATGTCGGAATCCCTCACGGCCTTGGCGAGAATGTCAAACTTGTTTTTACCCAAGCCCGACTTGACCGGCCGACGACTCCGAGGTGGCCTCGGACCACCTCTCGCCTTGTCGTTCGGCTCACCCTTGCGCCTGTGATAAGCACCGATCGCATTTTTGTGCGGCGAGAACGGCATTGTCTTTTGTATATTAATGAGCTCACTCGATATGTCACCGGCGCTCAGCTGCGGCTTCTTCGATTGAAGAAGCTTCCTATCGACCTCATCGGCTCGGGTCAATACGATCTTTGGATTAAGATTTAGCGTGCTCAACATCGGTGCGAATTTCGCCACGTTACCCGTATTATTGTTCACCGCGTTAGTCTCTTTGCTCTTGTTCAACAAATTCTTTTGCAATATTTGCGCCATTCGAGTCGGTTTCTTAGCGTTCTGCGGTCTGAACATTCTCAACGATTTCAGTACAGCCGGATCGCTACTGCGCTTTTCCGTTATTATCAGAGGCGCCGCGGCCGTGTACGTCGAGCCCTTGATCGTTTCACGCTTATTCTCATCCATATCAGCGGCGAACAGAGTTATAATGTCGTTGCTGCTGACGTCCGAGCTACTGACGTCCTCGGCCGTGTGGCGAATGTTCTCATTAACGAGCATGTGGAAATGCGACACGGTATCGACGGTCAATTTCGACTTTTCCCGTTTTTTCGTGCAATCCTTGGGGCTGGAATTATTCGTTTTATTCTCAAGACGAAAACCGTCGCTACCGAGACTATCGGTCTGGCTGTCCTGGGTATTCGTCGTGTCAGTATCGGATACGGAACTCGTGCTGTTTCGAAAAGTTTTTCTCTTACGATCGGCGCTCTCATAATCACTCTCGGACGATTCTAACCTTTGTGCTTTTCGCTGTCTCCCGGTCCTCCGTACCTGCATCACGCTACCGCTGTCCGAGTCCGTCGTGTCATCGAGACTCCGTCGCGTCGATGATCTCTTGTAGCCTCCCGCCGGTTGGAAACTGCCGAAATGCTCGGAGCTGTCCGACGGCAGATCGACCCACTGTTCGTAGCCCTTCTCGATGCCGAAAAAAACGTCCTTCGTGTTGTCGTCCTCCGACGGCCAATCTTTGAATTGCGAATAATCGATATTTAAATATTTCAGTTCCTTGTTCGTGCCGCCCATTTCCTCAGCGTTCTCGAGATACCTCTCGCAAAGGGCGTGCAACTCTTTCCAATCGAGTACCCAACTGAGCATGTGATACCTGGGGCTGCTCAAAACCACAGCAAGATCGTCGCACAATTGCGGCGTTAGACCGAGTTTCTCAGCGTCGAGAACATGATTTGGCACTGATTTCTCGTCGTAATTAGCCGAGCCGGTTACAACGTCCCCGCTTATCAGTATGAGAGCGTCCAGGGATCTGTCGACGTTCGTTTGGGTCGATTTTTTCACCTCGAGACCGGTAAACTCGCCGCAATTGAAGCACAACTCGCCGAGAGGCGCGTCCGATTCTCTCTTCGGATGCAAACGACAATTTTCTAATTTGCCGGTGTCGCTTTTGCGCGGCGATTTAAGCATGCCCTTCAGCAGCTGATTGTTACGTTCGAAATTTTTCGGCACAACGTTTTGCACGTCCGGGCTCTTACGGGCAACAGCGACGTTCGTGCTCGACAACGATTGCGGTGACGGCGGCCGTGAATTTTTTACACAATCTTTCCCATCATCCATCGGCTTTTCATTATCGTTATTATCGGAATTTTCCTTCACAGTTTCCTCTCTAGCGTCGACCTCTTGCTTGTTCGCTTTACCGCAGGCCACTGCCATCTCAATTATTCTATCGTAACACGAGCGCGTCGGATGCAACGAGAACGCCGTTAAAACGCACTCCCGGGCTATGCCTATATTGCTGTCGACAACGTCGGCCAATCTCAAAAATTGAGCACCCAAACGCTCCGCCGTCTCCCGAACTTTTTCCCTATCGGATTTCGACTTTTGATTCTCCAATTCGTTCATGTCCGTCGTCAGGGCTCTGATGTAGAGCTCGATCACGAGAGGCTTCACGTTTTCTCCAAACTGCAAGGAAAGAGAGCAAAGAATTTTTATTTTTATTTTTAATAGAAGGATGTGGAAGTCTACGACGAATATTCTTTTATGGTTTATGTTCGTTTATTTGTTTTTTTTTTTTCTATTTGCCGAATTCATACTCACGTGTTTGAGCAACACCGCACAAAAAATATATATATGCTGTGCACTCTCCGCCGGTTCGATCAATTTTCTAATCATTCCGGGCAACGTAGTAGAGATATCCTTCAATTTAGCGTGTAACATTGCCCACGAGTTTAAAATTTGTTCGAGAACGTTTGCACCGGTCTCAACCACAGGTCGGACCATGCCTGCGGTTACGAGATACTGAGCAACCAATTCGGCGGCTTTTATCGAGTTTCGCCAAACTCTGGCTGTTCCATACTTGGTAGGTTTCTCACCGCTGAGTCTCTGGACTAGTTCTAGCGCGTCGTTGAGGTCCATTAATTTTAACTGCGACAAACGAAGAAAATATGTTAGAAAAATGTAGCGGACGAAAAGCAGTTGGACAAAAGCTTGCAAGCTGCTTCTCGGTTATTAATTTCTTTTTTTTTTTTTTTTTGTA
>JABMBV010085450.1:0-12050 GCA_018906735.1 Mesochorus sp. PSUC_FEM 10030011 | reverse complement strand
TAATAACCATTATTCATATCAGCCTCTCATTCGGTTAATACGCACTTGACGAACATTTCGATCAAACTGAAAAATTGAAAAAAAAAAAAAAAATTGCCATATATACGCGCAGCGAGAGAGCTCCCACCTTCTATAAACGTGATTCCTCTTCTCCTCTCAGCATCGAGTTTACCGAAGCTCGAAATTCTCGAAAACTATTCGGACGTATGCCAGACCATTAACTCTCTGAGTGCTTGCGGCTAATATCGATTTCACTCATTTATTCCCTCTCTTTTGCTCTTACCGAAACTCTGCATATTTTGCTCACTAATGTTGCTATTACAAATTGCCTCGAAATTCCATACTTCCGGTCTAACGATACGGTCACACCGCCGTTTGCTGAAATATACGTAATACACACACATACATATATAATCCTTTATTCGTCTATTCGAGTCATCACTTCGACCTCAATGTACTCATAGGTCCAGCCGCTAGATTAGTAGAAATAAAAAACTTTGAGTCAGAAATTCTTTCCCGACTACTCATATAGACAAGTAAGCCATTGCAACAGTAAGCCTTTTGATAAATCGATATATATCGCTTAAAAGAAACGATGACAAATGATCAACCGAAATTACACCTACAATTAAAAAATATATATAATTAATGGAAAAAAAAATTAATGAAATGAATGATAAGTCTGAAAACAGAGAAAAAGAAATGATGTACAAAATCATCCATTCACATTTTCATTTGAAATTCTCGATATACTTTACTCTCGTACAATTGACCTGTGAGCGAGATCGTTTGAACGACACTCTCATTATACTTTTATTTTTTTTTACTATACTACAAAAGATACGGTTTATAAATAGCATCGACACACGCGTTGAGCACACATTGTTTTCGCTTATCGGTCAGATGCTGCTGCGTGCGAGAGAGAGAGAGAGCTCGTGACATTCCACTGGCATGTACTCACGATTTTCATGAATGAAGCTGTACCACACCGAGTGAAAATAACAATAACAATAACAATGATAATAATAAAATGAGGAAGGAATAAAAAAAAAAAAAATTCTCGCGTTGGGTCAACTCGCGCCAGTTGACTCCGATAATTGTGCGCTGCCACTGGATATTCCCCCGTGACCGAGCGAGATAGAAGAGAAGGCTCTCTCCGGCCCGTACACGAGATCAGAGGGCAAAATGAGACGACATTAGCCTGTTAGCCCATTAGTACGAGTCATCGCCCACTGACCAACCGTTACCACTATATGACCACTGTCCCGCGCTTTCTGTCCTCCGTTGCGGCGTTCACGTACTCTCTTGTTACTCATTATATACATGACTTTCCTTTGCGGTATGCCGCGTCCCTCTCGTGATGCCACACACTGTTCCATGTTTGTGTGTGTGAACACACATTGCTCGATAAGCCCCTCGACCATCATTTTCTCCCTTCAACGCCCTGTGGCAGGCGCGTCGAGAATGGAAACATTTGATTTATCGGCACTGAGCCAATAAAAAAAAAAACATTAGGTGTATCATTTACTCTCGGTAATAATCACCGAGGATAATTATACCATTGGTTTTTGACAAAGAGGATCATTCTGATTACACCGCGGTCGATACATAATTGATTGGATTCAAACGTCAATCCGCGAATTCGATAATTCAACGAAAGATCGTGTGCCGAAAGACGAATTAACTAAGCGAGAGAGAGTTCAAAACGGTTAAACCATAAAAGTGTCTTTCTCATGGAGAGAGAGAGAGAGAGCAAAACTTTGGTAATTATTTCTCCGATAAAATGCGGAATAATTCAAGCGCGGAAAATTACTAATCGCCTCACGAACTTACGTAGATTATTGTAACGAATTGCCCGGGTAAAACCACGTGCGGGCACACGTTTATTATATTGATTGAGAATTAACGTTAATGCAGCTCGTATAATTGTAATTGTATTTAACGGAATACGATAAATTTGTGCTTGATTATTATGTATACGCGTATAGAAATATTTACTTTTATATAGGAAAACACTTGTTTTCAATGAAAATAAAATATTATATAAAATCAAATCATTTTGAAATTGTTATGGGAAGCTCGAATTTGCTGTAAAAACGTGTTAAAGTTTGGATTTAAGGGTAACCTGTATATACCTGGTAACAATCATAAGAAAGGATTTTTTTCACCTCACGCAAACTCTGAATTATAAGTCCTTTACATCTGCAGAACATGCATAGAACAGTCGCAGTTCTTCACGATTGTTTTCAAGCTAAATCAGAAATTTTGTATTTTCGGGATAAGCGCTCATGACGACTATCTTTTACACAAATTTTCGTATTAAACTTCTCTGACCTTTACTGAATTTACGTACATTTTTCGAGGATTTTAACGCCTTTTCAAATTAGTTTGCAATCAACTTTCGTCATCGCCAAAAATCCGCCTAATAAAGAATCCTTTCTGGGCATAAAATCATCAACTATTAAATTTTGACCAATTTTATCCCAGCATTTTAACAAACATGAAATCAATCTATCAATAATCAGTCGAATCCTTGTATCGCATGTCATTTTGTCAAATTATTATAATAAATAAATCATCGTCACGTCAAACCACTCACATTTTTTTAATAAATAAACTAAAAACCTACACAACATCAATGTAACGTGCAGGGCGTTTTTGTGAGACAAAATCGCAGTGACAAAATACAGTTTGATGTGTAATATTTCGGATTAATTTTCTCTTTAATAACTATATAAGCATCAAAACACTGTCGAGTCTCTTGATGAAGCGAGATAGAAATTGTAAGAATATTTCTTACTTCTGCAACGTGTATACACGAAAATGTTTCTCATCGAGGCAAGCAAAGGATCAAGTAGGACTCGAGACATCAGGAGCGGAGGAGGGGGGGGGGGGGGGGCTCTATTCAGCGAGAGTTGCGCCACGGATTGTCAGCTACCAGGGTAACGAGTGTCGTTCCCTGTACTCTTGGAGCTCTTGTACGAGCCTTGAGATACTCGTCGAGCAAAACGATGGTATATAGTTTGAGTGAGGACCAAGAGATAGAGAACTAAAGTATAGACATGTACATAGTATATATACGTTGTGTCTTCTGGATCCTCTTGAAGTTGGTCCTATGTAGAGCAGAGACGATCGTCTAGACCAGGAGACCGACACATTATTTATACACATATACATATACCCTTCGTTCGCGCAAATCAGAGACGGTATAGCAAACAAAATGGCGTAACGACTTGACACCTCAAGTTGTGTCTCCTGCCATTTTCATATCATGTACAGACGATATCGTGTATTCACGTACACACATATCAACATCAGATGATACACACGAACATGAAGACGCGAACCATTTGCAAAGATTTATATATACACATGTAACTTCAGCATGTATATACGTACACATCGAAGCGCATGGATAACGTTATACACACTATATAGTAAAGAGCAAACCGAGTGAACTCGTCGAAAGCGTCGTCTCATGAAGTCTCTAGCAGGATTAAGCGGAGCCGGGCCATAAGCTCTTCACCCCGGCGCCCAAGATTGGACAAGTCCTTGGGACTGGCAATTTCGGGGGATGTAGTCTCACTTCGACGACTAAAAGACCATCCGGCTATATCCCTCCTCTCCTCATTCTAAGATCTTCCCCTTTCTTATCCACACACACACACACTGCCCACTATCGTGGTGTTTCTCTCGTCTTATATACTCTTCGAAACTTCTTACCGCATACTTTTCTTCAAACTTTGCATCGTTAAAGTTTTTCATTTTCAAAGAAAATTCGCGCGTGTTTTTCATTCTTCTTCATTCAATTATGATAATTTGATATTGCTAGTAAAAATTGGTGTTCAAGGATTTTGAAAAATGCTTAATTTAATGCAGCGCGTATATGTTTTTGTTGAAGTATAATGATAATCGCTTTCACTCTTTCTTTCTATTTCTCATCTGTGGCTGACTATATCTGGCAATAACGCTAATTGTGCCTTTTTCTCCCTCAGTCGATCTCTTCATCGGTCAGTGTCTTGGCTTCAAGACTCTCTCGAAGGAACTCTAGGTATTCATTCGCGTTTTTTCATTCACTGTGTGATCCTCGAAACTCTTCTCATTCGTACTACGTTCTTAACTCTCTTTTATTCTCATTACTTTTTTCCTGTCCATTGTCCATAACCCAGATAGGTCGTGACTGTGTGTATGCCCAAAGTCTCTATTTCTACTTTTATACGAATCTATATATATATGCACTTCCATCCGAATTCGCCATATATATTCTCGTGGGACCGCTGTATTCTTTGTTCAACGCGCTCACATTATTCTTTCCAATCTTCTTTCATTACATATATATACATTCGTTCATTTCTACATGGCAAAGATGATGAGTCTTTCGTCCACTTTATTTAATTTTCTTCTTCTTATTCTTCTTCTCCATTCATAAAATCTAATAGAGAAATTGTGTATTACAAAAGTTTGCGGCAGCAGTTTGTATATTGCACAGAGTTCGTATACACACCCGAGCTATATATGCGAAAGACCCACCGACTGTCTTCTTCAGACGTTTCGTGGCGGTTTATTTATACCCGCTTGATGTTTTACCGTAGTAAAAAGATTCTTGGCTATATATCCCTTCAGTCTTCACTCTCGTCAAGAGAGAGCGAGGGAGAGACTCAACGATGTATATCCATCACTGATGCTCGGCCTCTCTTACTCTCCGCGCACTGTCTTGATTCTTTCCTCACTCTCATAGTACTTTTTTTTCTTCTTCTTCTTCTTCTTCTTTGTTTCTTTCGATTTCAACGATAAGTCTTTCCTTCTTTATATTCTAGTGCATCGGTCTGATACATATTCTACCTTTGGCGCGGCGTAGGTTTTACTTCTTTGCTATATTTCGAGTCGAGTCTCTTGGTAGCAAGAATACGATCTTTTAGCTGGGATGGTGGTCGTTGCAAGCTTTTCGTAACTTCACCTCGACACGTATCACGTTTATGTGTGTGTGTGTGTGTAGGTGTTTTATATATCTATATATGTATATTTTCTTATATACATGGGGAATGTATAGTCCAACCGCTCTTGCAATCCGTAGAGACCACCTATGCCATATATACTGTATAAAGTAGACGCCTTACCACCTACAACCCTGCAGGTCGATGCGCTCGAGCTTGAATGGCTCATCGTTAGAGCACTTTTCTCCCTCTTTCTTCTCCGGTCTCTTCTCATCCTCTCTTCACAATCCCCTTTCCATTTCTCCCCATCTTTTACGCCCTCTTTCTCTCTCTCTCTCTCTCTCTCTCTCTCTCTCTTTTTACAACTGCCTCCGTTCTTCGCGTTTCCTTCCTTCACCCCCGCCGGTGTTGCTCTCGACCGCACTTTCCTCTCGACGCGGAGATCCGTTCGCAACCCAGTGGTGGTCCGGTGTTCAATGTGGGCTATTCATTTCGTTCAGTCCTGCCAAACGAATGCCGGTCTCACCTCTTCCCTTCCGAGCTTCTTCCTTCTTCCGGTAAAATCCGCTATCTCTCTCCCTCGTTTCACTTTCTTCTCTTGTTTATTCCTCCTTCTCGCTCTTTCCATTTCCCCACAGACTCCTCGCGATCAGCCCTGGCGCATGGACATAAAGGAAAATACCCGAGTTAAGTCCATATATGTACTCATTCCATCTTCCTTCGTCTCTTCTTCTTTTGCTCCGCGTGTATTTCGGGCGCGTTCGTTCAACCCTTGGCCGCGGGTATTTTCTAACGGCGTCTGTCTAGAAGAGTATGTGAGAGGCTGGGGGTTGTTGGAGAGGGTGGTGAAGGCGAGTAACGAGAACGTGTGTTACGAAACATGTGCAAAGCTGTGCCGGAGTTCTTCCTTCTTCTCGCGGAACGAGGCCCACAGATACGGCCCGGACTGTAGTCGTAGCTTCTTCGAACCAGCTCGTTTACAACCAACTTTACCTTCCTCCAAAGCTCCTCTCGGGGGAGCAAACTAATCTGCCCCCACGGACATTTTATGCATTTTATCCGGGCGGTATACATATCCCATACCTGTAAGTTTGTTATGCAGATAGATGCGTTCCAGTAACTTTCATGCAAGCTCCAATTTATTTCAGCGCCGTTAACCTTGTTACTATTTTTATATATAACTGTTTCTTTTTAATACGAGCCATCCCGAGGAAGAGTTTTCCATCGCGGAATTCAATCGCAGCGCGATTTATCCGTGAAACTTCAATGCCGCTCTCGTCTTTTCTCCTTTGCATCAATCCTCTCCTCAAAAACGGTCGTTCAACGACTGCACAGCAGTCCCACACCGTTTAACTCGCCGAAATTCGAGCGTATGGAGAGCCAAGCTACGTTATGCTTACACTCGTATTTACGAGATACCTTAACTTTATTCCCCCTGGGATCTGATCCCACACAACTGCACTCGCGCGCCTCCAAAAGTTTATCTCAAAGTTTTTTTTTCGTCCGTACGTGTAAATGTACGGGAAACGAGTTCGCTCTCTTACGTATTATCCACACTCGTTTTGGTGTGTCTCACGGCACCGATAATATGACCCATATACACGCTCATAGTGATAAGAGACACGTTTACGCACCTGACTAACATTCCGCCTCCTCCTCCTCCTCCTCCTTCTCCTCCTCCTCCTACTCACTCCTCTCATCGATATTTATCAGCCTAGAGCTTTTCCTATCTGTATACAGGCTTACGAAGTTACACCGGTAAGTCTGCGCTCGCGACATGTATATTCGAGGCCAATACACACGTATGCATGTTTCCTCGTGCGCGCACGTACAAAGGAAACGCGTCTGCTCACGGAGCTTCCAATCCCCCGGGGAGTGGGGAGAGGGGCAATGTGCGAGCTCGTATGTAGTTGGCCCAGAGCCAGAGAAACTAAAAGCTCCGTGAAGCAGCCCCTCACTCCTGGTATATCGTGCCCCGATATCCCGTAAAGTCGAGACCTGCATGTGTTTGCGTGTATGTGTGTGCGGGCGCACAGAGGAAAAGAGTCTGCGCCCGACGAAAATTCACATGGGACGTGTGTTTATCTATGTATATGTGTATATGGAGGATTTAAAAAGAGCGAGAGGAAGAGAGAGGGCGGATGAAAAAGGGGCACAAAAAGCTCAATGTTGGCCGGCGCACTGACCTCTCTGATCCAGCCACGAATAAATATAAATTTGAGACTGCGGATGCGTTCGACGAGTTCGATGTTAAGAGGGATGGGGAAAAAAAGTTACACGGTAAAATTGATACTTGGACCAGACTCGGTGTTTTCTTTTTTTTTCCCCTTCGGGAACGCTTCGAAAATTCAATATCGTCTGCATAATTTTTTTTTTTTTTTTTTTTTAAATACGCGAGGGATGAATTAGGGTAAAAAAGAAACATCGATAAAGGTCTCAATGCGGTAGGGAGACAGAGAGAAAAATAATTGGCCATTCACGAGGGAAGAGTGTTCCGGCTCGCCACTACAATACCCGATAGCTCATATCTCTCTTTGCAACCCGACGTGAGATAAGACATCGGGATGTGAAGATGCAAAGAATAATGCGAGCTCTCGTGCGCGCGGAGAGACCAAAAGTGGCGACCCCACTTTTCGCTTCTCGAGCAAAATTCTTATCTTGAACACTCTTTTGCTCTCTCTCTCTCGCTCTCTCTCTGACGTGTCGCATAGCCGTACGAGAAGTGATGGATTTTTATACTTTATACGGAGCACTAACCCTGATCAGATATATATCACGTACAAACCGACAATTCCGTTTCTCCGTAGGTGTCTGGAAACATTTATCTCTCGTAGAATATGTCCTGTGCATTCTCGTTCGACTTTATGTTTTACTTTGAAAGAAATAAATGTGTGTCTTTTTTTTTTTACATATTGCATCTCACAATACGTCATCCTAGACATAACGTCCGCGTATTTCCTATCAGTCAAACAAAATATATACGACAAAAATATTTTGGCCAGTCAGCCAACAGTAGATAAAGGAAAAAAAAGGAAATATATGTGTGTGTCTGTGTGTGTGTATGTGTGCAAAGAGAAGGGTTAAAAAAAAATACAAACTTAGCGTTGATGGTGAGATGCAGTTGGGAGATTGAGATGGAACGTGGATGGAGAAAAGGTAAAATGGGAATGAGAGTAAAAAGAAAGATTGAAAAGTTGCCAGTACTTTTTTTTTGTTTCTTTCATTATTATTATTTTTTTTTCTCCAGTTAGACACGAGAAATTCTTTCATTTTCCGATTTTTGTTCCTCGCCATTCCGTTTTTCAGGCACTCTATCGACTTTCTATCGTCGGCTAGTCAATTTTTATCGGTAAAAAGTGATCGATGGATTAATATTCGAAAAAAACAGTATATATTTGTGTTGTTGTCTTTTTTTTTTGCCAATTCTCAAAGTCCATTCCCGGATTGTGCATTTTCCTGGCTCGTTCAACGTTTCAATTTATTTCTCATGCACCTCGGAATAATCAGGAAAAAGCTCGAATCGGTCAAACGAACCACATTCCGTTTTGTAATCCTCGTCACGTATATTACCGCATGTATAGCATTATCAATTAATCGTCAGCTTATTATGCCTCGTACAAGGGCTATATATTTTTCAGCCATTTTCAGCTGCATCTCCCCCTCCCCCCTCCGGTCCTTTCCCTCTCTTTCTCTTTCTCTCTCTTCCCCCATAAACCTGCCCCTGAAGACTCGTCGTGAATTTCTGAAACAGAAGCGTGCACACAAACGTTCCCTCGAATATGACATATAAATACACACACGTGGTCCTGACACTCGTGACCGCGCGCACCCGACTACGTGCCGTGTCGACAGCAGAAGTTTTCGCGAGTTTTTCCCTGTGAGTCTCATTCTCGATCATCGCCATGTCACGATTTCACGGATTTTTATGTTTTGTTTATTTTGTTTCCCCCCCCCCCTCACGTTTTCCCTCGTGACCGTCGCATCTGTTTCGGAAACAGACAGAGAGAAAGAGGAAAAAAATGGCGCAGCTGTACCAGTACCAAGTAAAATAATGACGAGAAAAAGTTGAACGAATAAAAAAAACTAAATAACAAAAAAAAATTTGTTGCCCATCTATTATCCATGTGAAAAAAAATGCAACGAAAATTAGCTTAATCCATTATTATGCTTTCACGTGAACGAGACAGTCTGGGACACGTAAAATACTATAATTATAATTATTTTTTTCCGTTTTCTCATTTGTATTTTTTTAATTTTTTTTTGTCCCTTCTCTTTTATTTTCAAAACAATTGCCTGGGAACCAAATAACCAAATAACCTAAACGTTGAGGTGCTGAGTGAAATTGACAGGGAGTTGATGAGACAACACACGAAACGTCAAGAACCGCGATCTCGATTCAGGCACGAAAAAACCGGATTTTTCGATCGTCTTCGAAACTCGTGCTCGTGTTAGCAGACACGAAAGTCACGCATCACGATCTCGCTCGGAATTTACCGAAATTCTCAGATTCTTATTATCATTTGGTTCAAAATAATCATCGATGATTGTGGAATCCTGAAATTCCTTTTAATGGTTTTTTTTCGTCCATTTTTTTTTCGCAATAAAGAAAAAAGTTATTTTTCTTTGGAAGGGAAAGTTGGGAAAATGACACGTTGCGAATATTATGCGAAAATCCCATGTGAACAAAAGCGCTCGCGTATATACGTCAGGTGCGTATATCCGCTTCAGGGTAAATTCAAATCAAGGCGCCTGCAATTCTTCACGAGCTGCGCGTTCCCGTATAAACGTATAATATTCACGCGAGCCTTCGTCGTTCTCGTATATTTACATGTATATAAGACATATTAAATGCGTGCTAGTAAATGCAACGGAAGGACAGGGAGGTGAAAACGTGCGTGGTAATAATAATTCGTGCTGGTAGGAATAAAATATTGGCGGTGGTGTCTCGACCCCGCCGGCTCGGGATAAGGCAAATGTCGAAAGTCCGCCCTCGTTTTCCGCAGCAGGGCGCTTGCTCCGGCTCGAGTCATTACAACGTTACACGATAGGACCTCATAGGGATAGACTGAATTAGCGAAAAAGGGATACTTCAAGGTTTATTCACAATGGTAAACTACGCACTCGCAAAAAAAAAGATAAGAAAAAAATTGAAATTCGTTTTCAAGTATCATTTAAGAAGTTTCAGGACGTGGACATGCATAAACCATTTTGAAAATAAAAAATTTGATATTGATAAGAATTTAAACAAATTTAGTGAATATATTCTTTAGTATTATGTATATGAAAATACAATTGTATATGAAATAACAATACCTTGATTATTCAATAAATAATCGTCAATATTTCATTTATTATCACTATTGTATTCACGTAAATTATATTTCTGCAATTACAATATTTGAGAAAAATTGACGTAATCTCACTCAAGAATATTCCAATTTCAATATTAAATAAATTTTAAATAAATCTCCTAAATGTCGACAATCGTCAAGCATTTTTTTCCATAATAATGTATATATATTGGTAAATATTCGTACAAGTCTTTTTTTTTTCACGTAAAGGATCAACTTCCTTAAACGATCAAGTTGGAATTTAAAAGAAAAAGAAAATGATTAACTAGCAAATTGAAAAAAACATGTGCAAAATCAACAGTTAAAATGTTTTCCCGATAATTCGTCAGTCGTTCGAAATAAAAAGGAAAAAAGTTAAGCCCGCAGCAGAGGCTTCGAGAAGTATCGAGTGGAAAGGCGAAATCCTCGAAGTGCATTGTGAACCGAGCCTTATCCGCGCCTACCAAGGATAACGCGTGTCATCCAGCTATACATCGAGTTAACTGTGCACAAAAGTCTCCTTCCCTCGGCAGTTTCCGTCTATTGCCCTTGTTTCCCGCTAGCCATATTCCTCCTCTCGTCTATTCGCCGACATCAAGCCCCCGCGATCTTCGCCTCGCGCTCCTTCTGACAATGTGCGTAATACACACGCCGGGGAATATTTAGAACACGCGAGTTTGCGTGTTAAATTTGCCCCTTCTTGGTCTTTGCGGGGAATCCCCTCCTTTATATAGTCTTGGGGAAACAGCACGAGCGATACGTGTATACATGGAGGATATTTGTCTGGAAGAGAAAGAAAAAGAGAGAGAGAGAGGAGAGAGCCTGAAATGCGGCATAAATCGCGGAAAGTGGAGGGAGGGCGCGAGGTGTAGAAGATTGAAGTATAAATTGTTAGTTCAGAGGAAAGAGATGAGAAAACTGGCGACTGCTCCATGCGACCCTAACAAAACTTGCACTCGGCTCCCACGCTCTCACTCCAATTTGCTCTCCAGACACACATTTACACGTGGTGTGTATACGCGCGTATATATCGTTGTAGTATATTTTTATGCTCACCTGTGTATAAACGTAGACACACACACACACACACACACGCATATCTCATTTTCACAAGCTCGCCAAGTTGCTCGTTTGGGCATTGTACGAGAAACAAGGATATCAAGGGCGAGATAGGGCCGCGGTCGCGCCCTTTGACTTTATATACGAGGGCAAAGGGCGAGAGCGCCATGACTCACAAGCCTCGAAATTAATTCAGTTGTCGAAGCGTGCCATACACGAAAGGGATTGCTGCAAGAGAAACTCTCTCTCTCTCTCTCCCTCGCCCTTGCTCGGCTTTCCTTCCCTTTTTATCCACCTCGCACACTTCCTCTTCTTGGTCCTCCTCCTCCTCCTTCTCATCCTCTTCCTCCTCGACCTCTGTGCAACGGCTGGTTTCTCGCGCGCCCGCTACTATCCCGAATAGATGCTACCAGACGCGCTCTCACACGTTCTATGAAACTTTTCCACCAAGCAAAAAGCGCTTTCCCGTACAAAGTATATAAGCGACGAGAGGGTGATTCTCTAGCTGCCCTCTATACAACCTGGTGCATGGACGAAATGAGAGGGAATGCAACAAAAGTTTGAGAAAAACCACAAGCGAATGGAGCAGAGAGAAAGAGAGAGAGAGAAAGAGAAAGAGAACGTGTGATGAAAGTTTTGCCAACACTGGGTCGAATACCTATGAAAACTCTTCTTTTACCGCATCACCTATATAGAAGCATACCACAATGTATAAATATATATATAT
>JABMBV010085439.1:0-12051 GCA_018906735.1 Mesochorus sp. PSUC_FEM 10030011 | reverse complement strand
ATTAGAAATCAATTCATATTTACGAATTTATTATTATTATTTATTTAGGCAAAAATAAATAACTTTATTTATACAAATTTCGAACATATTATTAACATTTAATAATTTGTTATGTATTTTACGAAAAAAAACTGTAAATTAATTGGATTTACAAGTTTGTTATCTATCGTTAATTACTTGGAAATATGCAACTAAGCAATTATGTCCATTTATGATATCTACTCAACATACACTTTGATTTCGAACATTAAGCAACGAAACTAAGAAAATTGTCTCGTTATATGAAATCAGAGCTAATGATATGATATTTTTTTGTGTAAATTCACTGGCATTGCTTAAATTGATAATAATCTAATTACAATAAAAGAATAATTTCAAAGAAGTATATAACTTAATTTGCCTTATTTCTTTTTGTATTTTTTTTCGTGCATGACAGTACACACATGCACACGTACAATATATGCTAAAAAAGTCCAAGGGTTGTCGTATCTCAAGGCTTAAGTAGATTACAAAAGTTATCTTGCCGTCCATATAAACTCGAGTCTGAAAATATATTTAAGGTTAGAGGCTCCTCGCGCTCTTTGGCGTTGGAGCCTTGAAAAAAAGGTCGAATGGAACCTTGGGCTACGTGAAACTTTCGGAACGAGTCCTCTGCACGTAACTCTGCACGTATAAAAGCCTCACTGAAACTTCCTAAAAGCAAAATAAATTTTTTTCTTTCAAATAAAACAAAACCGAAGCCAAAATATTCGCTGTTCTCCTTTGGACTCAATGAGAAGAAAAATAACGGGTTGGATAGCCCTGATTGGAGTGGTCTCGAAGCCTGAAGCAAAATTTCTCGTGCAAACTCGCCATTGCATCGCCTTAAATTAACTTCCATGTCTCTTATATTCTCTATCCTTATTGCATGAATACTGAGCCAATGACCTTCTTACTCTTGAAACGCATCTCATGATTATTTCATATTTTTTTTTTCAACTCCGCGTACGCATTCTCCAATGATTGACTGACACTCGACTTGACTCGAAAGAAGAAATCTTGAGAATAAAAAAGTGTGAAATGTTGGGATAAAATTGAGTGATTTTAAAAGCAGCAGGAGATCAAGATGTAAGATTTAAAGAATGATTTGACCCATCGATCAAGCCCAATGATTAATCGAAAAATGCATCGGGACATATGTACGCATCCTATAAACACACGGATCATAAGAGAGAAGAAAAATTTAAGTGACGCAATATACCCCCATAAAATGTACGCTGAAAGGCAAAAAGACTTGAGACCATATATTTCACGTATGTAGTGGAAGGTACAAAGTCGAATTGAAGAGGCAAATGGTAGAGGGACTCGAACAACAGAAAGTAGGCCCTCAGGCCTTACCTGGAAATGCTGGCGCATGTGGTAATCTTTATTCTTTCTACGCAGCATTTTTTTTTTCGAAATTATAGACCGAACCAGTTACCTGAACGATGCCGTCTCACGGTTTCCTACGCCGAACCACTTTTTTGGCCCCTTTGGTGTCTAGAACCAAAAAAAAAAAACATTAACCACGACCGAACGTCCCAATTGCCGAAATTAATAAAATTGGTAGTGTGCGCTGTAACGAAGATGGAGAAAAAAAAGTTGAAAGGAGCGGCACAAATATGTCCTTCCTACTTTCAGTACAATCAACTTTGACCATGAATTGATGACTTTTCTTTGTTCAACTCAAACCCTCTTTATAAATGTATATATACTTTTTTTTAATCAATAGAATAACGCAATACCGTATGACTAGAAAATAATAAACGACGAAAGAAGAAACACTATTTATTAATAAATAATGTACAACCACGTAATAAATTAACAACTTCATCTATTTTTTACTAAAATTCAAACACTTTCAAATTGCTATAAAAAATATTTCACTGTAGTTTGCAATGCATCGAGATAATTTCATTTTAAGAATTTAATTCCATTGATATCGGATTTTCCGTAAATGAACAGTTGGCTTATGCAATCCGACTATACATCGGCTCTAGAAAAAGCCCTTTTACCTACGCAGAGTAAACTTTCTCAGTTGTATACCGCTACATCGATGCACACAGGCTGAAGCTAAAAAGCCAGGCTCGTGTGTGGCGAAGCGAGAGGTAATGAAGCCATGCCTGCGCAGTCAGGGAATCTAATTGAGATCAAGAGGAATTGCTGCAGCTGAGACGCTGTCGGTTCGCAACCATTGAAGGAACGTTCGTAGTTAATCCAATCCGAAGACAAATGTGCAAACGTGTTTAAAAAAAGTATTAGATTGTATGTAATGTGTGCTTTCATTTTATAAAAAAAATTCGTTTTAGTCTGAACAATAACTTGATCAGGTATCCATAGATGATGATTTGCCAAAAGACTTGAACACCAAAAAAAAAAAAATCTCATCTTCCTTGGTAGCTCAAACGTTTGATGGATGTCCCATAAATACCATTTGTAACTGTTTTATATCCAACTACTTGTAACTTTTATTGGTACTCGTTACTTATAACTATGTTCTAGTCTATAAAGGTGTATTACATGATGAACACTAAGATTTACATTTAGTTTATGAGTTGTACATCTGTTTTGAGGTCTACATATAGTCAAGATCGATCAATCAATTAATCTTATCACGTAAAGAATCGTGTCGTACGTGACATTCCCGTGATCAACGTCACTCTTCTGCCCTTAATAATTTACTTGTATCATCTCGTAGATTCCAACTCGTACGTCTGGATTCATTCGACCTGGCTTGGTAAAGTTTTACTGATAAGCAGCAAGATAAATCCACTGCTTTCTTATTATTTTTCAGTTGTATGGGGTCTTTTTTGAAGAAAAAAAAAATCCTCTTGCCTATAGCTATATTAAGTTTCCCCATATAGCTGCATTCAGAGATTCAACTGTTTTCTCACCAGAATCACACAAAAACTGCCTTCCACTTAGAAGTCGCGGCGCGCAAACTGGTCCACGGCTAAACACGATCGCCGATTCAAGTACTGATACCGTGTTCTACTAATACCGTGTGCTCCGGAATTCTACAGCCGTTCTTGGAGCCACATATAAAAAAAACTTCGAGCCTGCAGCCACATATTCTTTTCTATATAAGACACAGATTTAAAAAAATGGTGTAATTTACATTATGATCCAAATTTTTAGTAAACAACGGTAATACTATATCGTGTCACTGGCGATTTGTATCATAATAACAAAAACAAATAGCCGAAGTATTTCAAGTTAGTGAAATAATTGAAGCCAAGATGGTTGAGATAAAAAATGTCATTAGGACGAATGATCGCATGATGACTTCACCGCAGAGTGAATTTATTGGTCATTGAAGAGACCAAATCAACCATATCGCCTGCAAAAGTCACGACCGCGTGTTCTCCGGATACCGGCAACACGTATATACACCATAACATTCTATATACTGATAGTAAAACCGCGTTGATGCCTTTTTAGCAGTGAATTCCATGAGTACCATAAAAGACGGAAACTGAAGAAAATTGCGTGCGTTTTTATAGAACATGGTACCCAATAAAGTTGATAATTTATTGGTAAGCAAGATCCCTTAGAAGAGCTAGAATGCCCAAAGCTGAAGTTAATTGATGGCATCTGCTTGAGAATATTGAAGAAACGATGAATAATTTATTTGCATATTTAGGTAAATCTCGTTTTCCCATGCGGATAACAGCTTGAAATCATTTAAATATAGAAAACGAAGTATCAGTCAACGGATCTATTGCGAGCTCTCCTATAAAAATAAATGGACAAATCTATACGAGTATTCGTAAGAGTCGTCGACAAATGTGCTAATATAAAACCCACTGGACCATCGGTTAACTAATTAACTATTGGAAATATGATTTTCTCGATATATTTTATTTTGCGGAAATTATTAGATTTACTCCGATTATAAACCCAAGATCAACAGTTCACAATTTTTTTTCTTCAATGAAATCCTACTGGAGTTTATTAGAATATTTAAGTCAATAATTGAGACATATAAAACAACTAATTCGTTAATTATTTATAAATAAATACACAATTAAAGTTTGAATTTGCTTTAAAATTTATATCTAATGGATTATACAATTTTTGGATATTAACAAATTGTTGTATTCTTCACACTTGTAGTGAAAGATCGTCAAAAAAATACTTCTTTTCATGAAAATTGGAGTTTGTCAGCTTTAACTAAAATGTTTGACCAATGAAGGGTTAAACAGAACTTAAAAATAAATAAATAAATACTAGAGACTAAATAAATATGAAGAAACAGAAAGGAAGAAGTATAGTAAAACGATTCGTTAGTACAGTTGAACTGAGATCGGTCGATGTTTATTGGACGAGATATGTAGACCGGATCGACTCTCGTGATGTGGTTAACATGCGTGCGAGCAAACTTGCAAGGGCACCAGCATCTTCGAGGAATGAAAAAGGAGATAGAGGAAGGAAGCCAGAAGGCGCACGAGAGAGAAGAAGTTGCCCTCTGCTGTTTGGTTGTATAATGCTGAACGAGGATAAAAAACTACGTTTGTTATACAGTAACACAATAAATTTGCGTTTACGTTTACTTTTCTGAAGGAAAAAATGCAACGTTTCGATAGTGAAGGAATAACTTTTAGGAGGAAAAATGTTTTTATCCACAAACGATATATTTTCAAGTTAAACTGATTAGTGGTTACTGATTACCTAAAGGTAATTGAAAAAAACATCTTTTTTCTAGCCTTTCTCATTATTAATAATTTATGACGACTGTTGAAATAATATGGATCATAAAAAATAGCTATTATGCGCAATGCAAAAAAAAACAATAATCAACAATGTTTTCCTCAATTGAAAGTATAAAAAAAATAATCAATTTTTTAACATTAACATAACACTAAATTTGTTTAATTTAAAAATCACTAAAATTCTAAAGAAGATTTAAAGTTTTTTTAGAAAATTTTAGAAATATAACTGTTTAAACTGTATTTAAAGTAAAAAAAAAAAACTACAAAGTTGCAATGATACAAAATTATAAACCAAATATGATATAAATAAAACATGCGACTGCAACACGGTGCCATAGGCAATTTGTTAGAGGAATTTTCTCTTCAAGAATTGCGGATTACGGAAATTTTTGGATTCTGTTCCCGTCGCCCTTCTATTATCTTGCTTCCAACCCTCATTTTTGGCAGGGACGTCAATGATTTGGCATGTTATCGTCGTAAACGCGCATCCCGGTTATTTTCGTTTTCTCGTCACGCGTTCAGCTGGTGATAGGAGATATACATTGCGGATATAACTTTGACGCTCCGCTATCGAGCCTCCATCTTATATGCCATAGCACACTGTATAAACATCTTGGATGGTGCTGGTTGTCCATTAAATATGGATCAGTCAGATCGCATAGCTAACGGTGAGAATCTAAGAAGATCCTGCCGCGACGATGAGCGTTTACGTGTACACGAACTGCATTGAAGTATTGGAAAATCTTGAGAGTGAATTCTTGATCGGCTAGCATACACAAACTGCGTCTGAGAAGAGAGGCGGCAACACAGCAGAAGCAAAAGTTGATGGTCCCTGGACTGAACCGCGACGAATATATGCCCAGCACGTTCCTATGAGATCACGTACCCCAAGCTCAATCAGGGCCCATCAGGACCAGGCCTGCAATCTGCATAATTTCTTTCTGAATCCCATCCTTTCTCGCAGTTTTATCCTTCTCAAATTCTCTTGTAGAGCCCGAGACTAAGAAGAGCTTCGATAGGCCCCACCCAGGCTCTCAGGATACACGCTCCTTCATCTTCTCTCCGCTCCCGTTTCTTTCTCTTTTTTTTTACTGTTATTATATTTATTTTTATTTATTATTTCCTTGACTCAGTCTCCTCGTCTTCTCTGTAACATTTCCAGCGAAGTATGGACCGGACTCGCTACCAGAAAGTACCTCGAGCCCCAAACTATACCTGAATTCCATGCTCAGCACTTTTCTCTTTAAATTTTTTTTAACCAGTCGCTTATTTTACTGCTCGCGCCTTCGTGTCCGAGGTACAAGAGCTTGAGATTAGATTATACCTTCGGGACTTGTAGATTTAATTAATCTCCGAAATTATATTGGAACGGACAGCAGCTCTAAATAGATACTGATAATACTTTCAGTGTTTTGACAAATTATCAATTTTCGTGTTGATAGTTAAAATTTACATACTTGAACATGATTGCAATTTGGGATATTTTGGATCGTTGTTAAAATGCAATTTAACTAAAAAAAAAAACATGTTTTATTCTAGATTCTTGTTTAACTAAATTAAAAATCGTTCGCATTTTTTTTAAAAAAGATTTATCCCACAGTTGCTATCTTATATATTTATTATACGCTTTTTATTTTATATATCTTATTATTCTTTCTTATTGACGACGATCATGGCGTGTATAGCGGCACTTCACTATTTTACCACGATCCCAGTAAGCATTGCCTGGAAGCAACCATACCGATTAGAACATTACCGTCACGATCGACCTGTCGCCATGATCTGTAAACGTTAATTGGAAAGTGGAACACGCTCTATTTCCTCTCTACCTTCTTACGGAAAATTTTTTCTCCATCGACGAGCATCAAACGTCGATACAATGTTGTATAGAACGGAAATTGATTGAGCTGACTTCTTTTGAAAGAAATTTAATGTTCAGACGATGATGAATTAAAACTTAAATTTTACCTGCTAAAAATAATTTATCTGAGGATATTTTATCGAAGGACCAAGACACGAAAATTATAATTACATAATAATCGTTAGAATAGTAATAAAAGTTATTATTCTTGTCATGGATAAATCTTATTGGGTGAATTGTATCAACATAAAATTTTTAAAGTGAGCATTGATTTTTATTTTGCAATATCAACGGAACGTGGCTAAAACATGCAATCTTCAAGAATTTTTTTTTTTCATCTACAGTTTTTTTCAGAAACCTTAAAATTATTTAATTTTTCATCGATTTATATACCTGTTAATACTAAATTCTAGAGTAGCGTAAATCACGCGAACGATATTAAAGAATTCACTCGTAGTATTCTGAACGGGGATTCTCGTCCGTCTTCTCCCTCCCAGAAACGCCCAGGAAGTTGTAATGAGTTCACCGTGGAAAAAAAGTGGAGGAGGAATTGCTGGGAGAATTTTCCTCCCTCGAGGCCTTTTTCACCTCTCTTGCATTAGTTGGAAAATAAATAAAAAAGAAAAATTATATGGAAGAAAGTGCTTGTTAAGAGATCAGATCGAGAATGCATTGACGAATGACGAACCAACTCGACGAAAAAAAGTTAACATGATTTATCATTTTCCTACTAGGACGAACACGCAGTACAGTGAAAATACACATTTTTTCACATAAAAGGCAACCTGAAAATTAAAAAAAAAAAACTGAAACACAATAGGTGGAAATCGGTAGTGGACAAAATAACACCATGAATGAAGTTGCTCATAGTCATCCAACTTTTTACCTTCAAAGACGTTAAATTAATTTTTTTCTAAAGTTTCTTTTAATAAAACAGTCAAAAAGCAATTAAGAAACAATTGCAACAAAAATTGTTCACGAATGTTATAATAAAAAATCACAAATAATAGAAACGATTATTAAGAAAAAAAAACTTTTCATATATAAATCGTTAATTCATACTTTAGTTTCACGTCGTTATTACAATCAAGAGACACCGCAGTTATCTCGACGTAGAAGAGATTTTCAATAAAAGATAATATTCAGAAATAAAGGCATAAGCAAAATCAACAAACTTAATACCGATCAAAAATCTGCTTACAGTGGCTGATAAGCCATGTTCATTCGATAACCTACGTGTGCAAGCAAAAGAGTAACTTTGAATAGGCTCTAATAGGCGAATATCGATATTTCAATTGGTCTCTGTTGAAAGCATTCAGTCGTGGTTTTGTCCTCGGGATACAGCGGCAGCTCAAGCGCGTTCTACGCGATACCGGCGCATTCGCACGAGCAGGCCCCGAGCCTTTCGAGGCGTTGGGGGCCCCATTCCCCAACACGCCGCGCGTATTAGAAACGAACATAAATATATCGAATGACTGGCTGGCTCGCCGGCAATCCACACGTATACTATATATATACGAAGGGAGAACGAAAAGACGAAAAGGGAAAAAGGCGAGAACGAGGCTCTGCTGCGGAGTGGGCCGCGGATCAAGAGGTTTGGTGGGGAAGACCATGGGAAGGAAAAGAGGGGAGGGGGCCCAAAGGTCCTCAGCATAGAGCTTCATGGTGATGGTGTTACTTCTTTTGCTGTACGTTCCACCGTTCCCTGAAAAGGGATGGGAGGGATATGCGGGTGGGCGTAAAGGTGCACCTGTGTCAGTGCGTACACACTCTTCCTTCTATCTCTATCTCTTTCTCTCTCTAACACCACTCTCACCACACGGGCCCAATACAGACATAAACGGTTCGACTTGCGACCGGGGCCTTATGGTTATCTTGCTCACTCCAATTCCCTGTTAATGTTTCCATCGCGATTCCACATAGGGACCCGCAAGATTGTAAGAGGGAGGGAAATCGAGAAAGAGAGAGAAGGAAGAAGAGAGAAAGAAGGATGAAGAGGAGAGTGAGTGAGGAAGAAAGAAAGAAAGAGAGAGATAGAGAGAAAGAGCAAGAAAGACACTTCCCTCGCTCATGGAGACTCTGGAATCCCCTCTTTCTCAGTTCCCAAGGAAGCACGGGGCACGCTGCTCAGTACTCGCGCGACTTCAGGACGTCCCCCGTCCACGCCGATCTGTCTTCTCGACCGTATCGCAACCGTTCTTCCAACGAAAAAAAAAAGAAAAAAACGTTTCGAGTTTTCCGACGCGTCAAAATATCAGTGGTATCACATCGCCGAAGCAAAACTGTAACTTTAATCTCGACGTTATACGTTCTTTCAATTACGTTATCATCAAAAATCGGATGTTGATCAGAAGACTGAATAAGCTGACAATGGTTCTTGCTTCGTCTTTGAAAAACTACTTTATTGGGTCATAATTAGATGATGATGACCGCAAAGTGTGCAGTTTGAAGCTGAAAACCTAAAGCCGAATGAGAGAAAATCTCTTTATATTCAATCATATTGAAATATCAGTCCAATCCTCATCAACAGGACCAAAAGGAAAATACGGACTAAAGAGATAACGAGCAAATGGAATAACGCGCGCTCCAGAACATTTGTGGCAATAACAACTCGCCCACGGAGGAATGTACATGTATACACATGCATTTATACCCTGACTGTATACGATATACATACGCGTGGCATAAATCTGTTAGGGTCAGCGTTATGCGTGGCATAAATCTGTCAGGCTGCTGGCTGCACGGTCGTATAACCGTTTTGCAAGCGAGCAATCGTGAGATAGAAGAAAGAGACGGATAGAGCTGTATGTAAGCTGTTCCTTGTTGTTTCCCTTTTTTTTGCATCTTTCTCTCTCGTGTGGAGTACGTAAACGACGAGAACAACGACTACCAGTGCGAAAAGGAATAAGAAGAGAAGAGGAGGATTATTCGTTCTTGAAGATTCACCGAGTGCATTTTCATGCGGCTAAGAATAGACCTCTCGTCTCGTGCGCGGTTCGCGAGCTTGCTGTCCATCGCTGCAAAACTTAATATTTAAAAACAAAGAACAAATGGTTTTCTCCGGTTGACTCTAGCGAGAGTCGCGTTGACTTCATGACAGAGCGATTAAACGGGTGTATTCTCAGTTTAAAAAACACTTGAATGCAGTGGGTTCAATCAACCGCATTTTATTTTATAACGTTCCAAGGATTTTTCGTCAAAAGGCCTTTCGTCGAATAAAAAAATTGAGTGTCAAGTTCCACGTTGTAAAATACGTGAAAACTCATCACAAGAAACAGCCGTCGAGAGATTGCATGTTGAATAAAAAAAAAAAAAAAAAAACGGTGCCGGTATAAACTCGGGGCAATGAATCGCAGTGGAACCGGCCGTCGTTACTGATTAAACGAATGCGAACCCTGCCATTTCACAGGGATGTAAAATTGAGAGATGCTCTTTAATAACTGGCTTTTGTGATGCACGATTGCCTGGAACATTACGACGTTGTATCCATGAGAGATGAAACAAAAAACTTGATCGTGTGCCGAAGAAAACGACACCGAGTCTTGCCAAGTCTTTTAGGCCCAGAGATACCGGCGTCAACGTATTAAAACGTTAATCTCTCAAGATCCTCGTACTACCGGTTATACATACAGATCACACATCGTCTCGCGTCTAACTCTCCTTTCACCAATGCACGCTGCTGCTGTTGCTGCTGCTGCTGCTGCTTGGATCGGCAGTTTTCTTAGCTGCTTGTACATGTAACTTTCTTACGCGCTAGAAATATAATCAAGCAGGCAACGCTCTACATTATTCTGTAGACTGGGGTCTGCTAGAACGCGTGCCAATCTAACCTGGTATTTCTGTATGGTGTACCAGAATGGAAAGAGTCAATAAGTACATAGGAGAGTCGGAAGGTAATAAACGTAGTCGTGCAAGGAACACGGGCTGGTCTCAAAGAAAACGTGCTACAACGTCGGCAATCATCTCGCGATGACTGGTATCGATAGGACGTGGACCAGCCTACGGCCCCGGAGCAACCGAGCAAAGACCCGAGACCAGAATCGAAGCCTGGAAATAGGAAGAGCAGGAGGTGGACGACGACGACGAGGAGGTTCTCTGGCAAATTATAAAGTGCTGCCTACTTGTGCTAAAGTCTTCGTTGCCATAGAATACAACGTTGATAAAAGCCGAGACGATGAAGCGATGTAAATCATGAAAACTGGAAGATTTACGCGAGTAACTGCGAGTCGTAACTAACGAAGGATTGCCGGATACGGAAAGTAGAATGGCAATTGACGAATTATTGGATTAATGACCGTGTTAGTTTATATGATCACTAAAAACTCTATCGAATTCCATGGTGTTGCTGCAACTTCTGGATTTTTATTTTTTCACTGAAACAGTACCTGAACAAAGAGACAGTAGAAATAGTGCAGAGACTTTTGAGACTTTTTTTTGATTAGAAGAGAGTCCTTGCGCGAGGATGCTGCTCGATGGATTTCCAAAAGACGTGGGAAAAAGAGGAATATCAACAGATGATAACTCGATAGGATGTCGAGTCTCGCTAGAAGAAGAAATACAACGATCTTCGGATCTCGAAGATGGTGGCAGGGCGGCTGCTGGGCCACAAGGGCTCATCAAGAAGCCTACTTACGCAAATTATACTCGAGAAAAAATGTTGAAAGAACAGGAGGACCGGGAGTTCTTGGTACGGATTCCGCTGCCACGGTCATTACAGACTTTCGTGAAACGACTTGGTCGTCGGTCCATAACGTTGTTGATCGGGTAAATGCTACGGGTCATTATCTAGACGATTTCTTAAGAAATCGTCCGAACGATGGAAACGACGATGATGTCGGACTCAGTGATGCGAATAACGGATGTATGGCTTTACCACCGACCGTGCCACGTCCGAGTCCCACGGAAAAGTGCGTCGAATTTCTCACTGGTGCCCGATCTTGTGTTCATTTTGGTGACAATAGTATTCTTTTGGCTGATAAAATCGAAACTTCTTATTCTTCCTGCCACCTTGAAGTTACCGAACACAATCTCGATAGTCTTCTGCACTCTGGATATCAAGATCCACCCGAGTAAGTGTAAAATTCAAGATTTCAAACGATAGGGCCATATTGCAGTTCAGCAATGCAGTCAATTGTACGAATCATTGCTGAAAATGATTTTGAAAGACACCAAAACCGGCTATAATATTATCAACTGTACTAATATGATTTTATTCGAACGTATAAATGTTAACTCTGTGAAACTTCGAACCTATTAGAACCTATTAAGTTTCAAGTTATTGAACACTGAAAAAAATGTGCCTGAATTAAACAAAGGTACGAAGAAATTATATCCAACGACATATTTTGATAAATAGAATATTTAATTGATTCCTTTAATTAATTATTTCGTCGATTTAACTTTATAAAGTAAAATCATGGAAAAAATAGTTCATAGAATCAATTCGGGTTTTGTTCAACC
>JABMBV010085428.1:0-12052 GCA_018906735.1 Mesochorus sp. PSUC_FEM 10030011 | reverse complement strand
ATTATTGTATTATGAAAAAAAAATTAAAATCTTTTTTTTTTTAATAATTATTAAACAATTTTATCACATCTATTTAAATGTTTAAAATTCAATATCTACTGTGAATTTCTTTCAAACAAATTGTAATTCAATTTTATAAAATGAGGTATGTTCTCAACCATCCAGAAATTCGTTAAGATATTTTTTTGCAAGAAAGTCTTTTGTTTCATGAACCATTATTTGATTAAATTTGAAACGATGAAAGAGCTTTCGAATAGTGTGTGAATCGAAATTTTATGATTCAGAACATGAAAGTTATTTGATAATTACTGTCGGCACGATGTGAAGAAGACACTTGGTTGGTCTCTGCGGACCAAACTTCTTCAGACTGGAGCTGCCTCTCTTGTGCAAAACTTCTCCTTCAGGTTTTCCAGCGGTTCTACTTGAATTATGTTCCAGTTGTTGTTCTATTTTCTATCTCACCTCGCGCTTTATTATATTTAAAGATGAAATATAAAAATAAAAAATCATATAAAATACAAAAAAAAAAGAATAAAATATGTTTGTGTTGATTGAAATGTTCCTGATCAATGTACAAAAATACGAACCAACATTTGTTTTAAATATTGGAAAAAAGGAAATTGCGATCATTTGATTTTGTTGACACCAATAATTATACTATGGAAACATATTTGATTTTATATATGGAGGCTATATAAAGTATATAACAAAAATTAGAGGAAGATATTTGTATTATTATTATTCTTTTATATTTTGTTGTTTGAAACATCTGCTATGTCAAAGAAAATATTTTTGATAAAATCTTTCAATATTCCAGGAATGCATCCATAACCCACAGAGTTTATCAACCCTTTAAGGCCCAACTTTTTTAAAGTAACGCAATATAATTTGCAATTTTTTCAATTCTTACCACATACATTCATTTGTTTATATTGTTATAATTACATAATTGTTATTAATTTATTAGATTACAATTTTTTGAAACTAAATAGTCTACATTTGTGGGTTTTTGTCATTTAGAAATAAAAAATATGATGATTTTTGACAAAGTTATAAACGTTTGAATGCAAAAAGAATTTCGATTGAAACCGCTGGGCCTTAAAGGGTTAAAAGACATATTTTGAATTTGTAAAAATTAAAATTGACTTGTGTTATACTTCATACAATAATCTTGTCTTGTTCATTCCCAACTAAAACTATTTTTTATTGAAACACAAAAATTACTTATCTTTGAGTAGTTACATTTTGTAATTATTATGCAAGATATTATTATTTGTTAAGTTTCGACACCGATGTGAACTATATTTTTTGCTTTAGATTTGAATCTATAGAGAAGTGACGCGTTACCCGAGGGTGCAAGCACGAAAAGTTGTCGAGTAGTGCGACTCAGTTCTGAGGTTTCCTACTCCATAGCAGTAGTAGTAGTAGGACGTGAAGTCGATGAGGGTTTCCGCTTGAACTAGCCACTTTGAACTTTGCTACGTAAACGGAGGTACAGAAGGGACAGAGACGAAAGAGAGGTAACTATTCCTTAACGTGCGAACTAGGCCACGAAATTTTTCTTTTTCCTCCATTTCATCTCTTCAACAACTCCACTTCATCTCGATAGTCTATCTTTCATTTCAAAAATCTTTAAAATTTCTTTAAAAATAACGAAAAAATATTAATAATTCTAGCTGTTTAATGTTTATTCGCTAAAATAAACAGTCGAAACGAGCCTACGAATTGTTTTCTGCTTTTTGAGTAATCTTCCACTCGAAGATAAATCGTTCAACGATCCTAGCTCGGGATAGTAATTTTCGAAAGCAATGAAACTTGTTTGTGTTGAACAGAACGAGGACAAAGAGTGGGCAATGAGTTTGAAGTGGATATCTCGAAAAAATTTTTTCTGTTGTGGCGAGATGAGAACTGAAAAAACGTTGCCAGATACATCGAGAAAAAAAAAGAGTCGGAGGGAAAGGGAAAAGGAGAGAGGAGAGTGAAAAACAGGCCACGAAGAATTTGAACAATATATGCGGCCTGCTTGCTTGCTCTCGTGCCTAATAATGCCTGTCTGGTTTTCCTGGGCAAAACGAACTCCACCAAGTACGTACTGAACAATCTCTCTTCCCACACAACCCTTGCCAGACTGACCTCACAATAGAGCACACCGTCGAGCACGACTAATTAATACCCGCACTTGCTAACCACGTACTCTCATATATGTTCCACGTACCACTATTCCTTTAATCTGCGTCGAATATTGGCTCTATACCACTGAGTGCTCAGTTATCAATGAAATATTTCTTTTTTTTTTTCGAACAAAACGATTACCATTCATTTACCTTCCCATTTAGATAACCACCTCGGGCTTTACCATATCGGCTCAAATGCGATTCGTTACCTTTGACTACCATACTCTTCGAAAAATTTCACGATTCATTTTTTTTTATCGTGGGCCACAAAGAACAATCTGAATAAAGATTAATGTCATAGATTTAGACGCATCGAGTTTATGAATAATGGAATGTGACATTAATAAATTACAAAAAAAAGAAGAAAATCAAAGTCTAAAAAACTGATTCATCATCGATAAGAAAGTTTAGAAATCATGAGTATTTCCAGAGTCGGATCTTCCATTTATGTCATCCAAATTTTTCTTCAATTTTTTCGAAATAATAAACATTGGTATTGTAAGAGATGATAAACATATAGGTATCGTAAGAAATGACAAACAGCGCTCGAACAAGTATTTCCAAGTTGAGAGTATGTGATTATTACCCTCTAATATGTTTACATTGGATTGCAAAAATGAACGATTATTGAAAATGATTATTTGAATATTTTTTTTTTATTTTTTGACGATTTTCATAATTTGCGTGACTATAATGACCTTCTGTTATAGGTCGTTGAATTCGTCTTAAAATCGGTAATAATGTTAGCGAAAAAAAATACATGGTTCCATTTAAAAAAGTGGAGTTGACCTTGACGTAGCTTCAGCGCCTCCACCGATTATAAAATAAGGTGGGCCAGAATGACGACCTTATCGAACAGTGAAACTTTTGTCCGAAACATTTTTCGATATGAACAATAATTTAAGTGCTACAGCTCTGTAACACTTTATATGCCTCACCCTGTATAATATTATTTTCAATGGACTATAATCCATATTATATTATATATATGGCTCTTAGATCAGAGACAAATGCTGCCTTACGTCCAATTTACAAATCAAATTGACTAAAAATATTAATGCGTTGCCCAGATAGAACAATGTAGCTCATATTCCGAAATTTGTTCACAAATTTTCTCAAAGCGGTTTTAAAAAATTAGTAAATGCAGTTATAGCATATATTGCATTAATCGCACATCTTTGTTTAGCCCTACCTGTTTCTCGAAATAATTATTCGTACCTAATTGAAAAAGATACTACCTAAATACTACTACATCTACGGGGATTTGAACCTACGACCTACAAGATGGGAATCGTGCACGTTACCCAGTGTACTAAGCTACATTAATTAGAAGAGAAACTTTTTATGGTAATTTTAAAGTGTTTCGTGGCGCTCACGGGATGTGCTAGAAAAAAAATCACATCACATAATATTCATATAATTTCAATTCGCAAATATTTGTTGTAGGATTCAAATTTAAAATGGATTAAAAATTGTTTGAAGCAAAAGTTAACTTCGAAAAAAATTAAAACAATTAAATTAAATCTCATGGGATAGCGTGAACTTTTAATATACTCTTAATGAAAATGAATTCAAAATTGTTCGAAGTAAACTAAAAGTTCAGAAAAAATAATAAAACAATTAATTCAAATTCCATGGGATTGGTTCAACATCATATCAACGTTGACGAAAATGAATTAAAAATTGTTTTAACAAAAAATTAAGTTCCGAAAATAATAAAGGATTCAACTCAAATCTCATGGGATTGGCTCAATTTCATTATTGACGAAAATACATTCAAAATGGTTTGAACCGAAAGTTAAGTTCAGGAAAAAGAATAAAACAATCAGTTTAAGTAGTTCTGTTTAACTGACGCAATACCTTATAATTTATAATCATCGTTAGAATTACATTATTAAATTAGGTAAAAAAATATTCATTATATCCATTTCGTGTATATTTATTTGAACTTATTCTATGGTCAACTCAAATTCACATATATTAAGAAAAAAAAAAGATATATTTATCGTTATTATGTCCGACACTTGATTAAATAAACCGTAAATAATTGTGTTAATCGGAATATATTTGAGTTTACACTGAAATTCTATTGACGTGATCTCGGATCCCCTAATATCGCGACGAGATTGGTACCACATCATTTTTTTTCAGTGCATTCAATATTGGATTTAAAGTTTATCATAGACAATATTACGCTTTTTGTCCAGCTTCTTTTAAATTTTATTTGAGTAGCTTAAATAGGTACCCTCACAATCATGAGAAATGATAGAATTTGTTGAAATTTCGAGAGCATACACTTGATATAAAAAAAAACTTATACCTGATTTAAAAAAAAAAATTTTCACCATCCCCGTTTTGAATTAATTGAGATGAAAAATTAAGATTTTAAGGAGTGACATTCCTGAAAATCTTGCAGAGTACGAAGGAAACTCCTATAACTTCTATGCATTTAATTTTGAAGTACCGACTTTGAAAAAATAAAATTAAGTGATATAATTTAAGTTAACATGGTTTTATAGATGAAAATATATAATATCAATCATTAATATGAAAGTTGTAAAATGATGTGGAAAGATTTCTTTTATATCCTATTTAAATGCATGTTAAAATCTTAATTTTTCATCGCAATTTATTCAAAACGAAGATGGTAAAAAAAAGTGAAAACATTCAGGCAGAAGTTTATTTATATGAAGTGTATGCTCTCCAAATTTTAACAAATTCTGTCATTTTTCGTTATCAACGATGGTACATTCTTAAGAAATCTTTGGCTTAACATACATTGACAATTGTTTTATAATTTGTTGAATAAATAAATATCCAATACAGAAAAGGCCATTTCCATCGAAATAATGTATGTGAAGAAGAACAAATACTTTGATTGACTTGAAATTTGATTTGCCAAAATTTGCAAAGTTCAAAATGGCATAAATTTTTGGCACCATTTTGAATCTGCCATTTTGCATTTAAAAAATCTGTTTAAAATAAATATTTTTTGTCGAAAATACATTCCAATTCGATATAATATTAATAATTCATATAAAATGAACTGTTAAATTTTTTGTTTAACGTGAAAACTGCGAAAAATTTCTTCTTTTCATTCTTAAATGTGTGTATTGTGTATAGCCCCTTTAACCTTTCGTTAGTGGCATCTACTTGCGATCTCAGTCGCGCAGTGAGTAAAACGTCACCGTATTAAATCAGACGCGTTGTTAAATTCACGCACGTTTGTTTACGTTCAAATTTGAATGCTAAATGGGGAAAGAAACCATCAGCATGACTCGACAACAGCTCATTTTAGGCTCTTGCCTTGGCTTTACTTGCTATTCTATGCAACGTTTTAATCATTAAGTATGTCGCTTGTTGAATTTTATTCTTTGGATTTAATTTTTTTTAATGAAATTCACTAAGCACTTTAAAAAATTACAAAGAATGTGCTTGAATTTTTACAAAATTATTCGCTTTCAAAATTACGTATAAAACGTACAATTAAAAAAAAATACCGTGCCATGCTCATTACACAACTAACGAAGGGTTATTTAGGCCACAGAATGTATTAAGGAGGAACCTCGAATCGATACAATGTAGCATATTCCGGGCATAAATATTCAGCTTTATTGTTTAATTACTCGATAACTAGGTGGAAAAAAAATCTGAAAAAATGTATGTTTTTGCACGTGATTTTAAAGAACGTTATCGCTAAATTTTATCATTTTCTAATCATTTTGATTTTTGTATCGAATCGCTTTAATGGGTTAACGTAACAAATATATGGTAAATTCTTTTTGAAATGGATACATTTTATTCTTAAAGATGCATTTTATCTATGTATCTATTTTTGTGCCACTGTGGTATTTGTGTAAAATTTTTCTCAAAGATTTCATTTGTATTCCATTTAAACGCATGTTAAAATCTTAATTTTTCTCATCTCAATTTATTTCAAATGGGTGTGGTGAAAAAATCTGAAAAAAATCAGACATAAGTTCTTCTATATAAAGTGCATATTCTCCAAGTTTTAACAAATTCTGTCTTTTTTCGTTATCGCGATGAAAGTTTCTTTAGTGATTGTAAGGGTTGATGAGGTGCAAGAGGGACCTGTTATATCCCTCTCTTTTGTTTATTCAAAAAAAATGAGATGAACAAAGTAAATCGAAATTTGGTTATACCCAGAACTATAGAAGATTTTGTGTTTCGGCATTTAATTTATCGAAATATCTATACAATGGATCAAGCGATTACTTCTAAATTTTTTGGGATAGTAGAAGAATAATAATTTGTGTGATACGTGTGAAATTTTCATATTTTTATCACTACTTTAAAAAGTTATTTCTTTTTCCTCAAGCACATGGGTAAGTGTGCGATTTTGTTAAATTAGCGATTTCCTAAAAAGTTAATTTTAACAAAAGTGGTAAAATAATAAGTCTTAAAATATCGAAAAATTATTGAGCAACTTTTTTATTGGATGAATATTGATTTGATAGTTATAAGAGTAATTTCTTTGGACGGATACGGATATTCGTAATATTTTTCAATTTGTAATATTTTTTTCTCCAGAAACTAATCAGGTGAAAATTTTGGAAAAAATTAGGATCGTTGATCCTTATTGCACAATTTTTCTAAAAAATTTTCAAAACTTTTCCATGAATTTTTAATGTGCCTAAAGAAAAACTTCTTTAAAAAAAGGCTGAAACGAAAAAAAATAATATTTTAGATAAATTATACATTCAAGTGGAAATTTTTTTTTTGGCATAAACTCTCAATATTTTCTCAGCGTGGATCAAGTTCTGGGAGTGGTTTAAGGTCATTGCGAAGAGATTCGAGGTCACGGACGGAGAGTAAAACGTGCTGAGAAGGGGCGGGAGAGCAAACGAAAAGAGGGAGGAAGGGGAAATGTCAGGGAACTGTGAACGTAATCAGCCGAGAGAAATATAAGCCAGGTGCTTCAGGAGGGTCGGTCGGCGAAGGCATCGGGAGGGAGAAACGAGCCAGCCCAGTTTAGATACGGTTAGAGCTGAACCTTTGCGAATTTTACGGTGTCGGCTGGGGTGAAATATGCTCTGAAATTTCTCTAGCATACACAGGCCTAACTTTATTTTCATCCTTGGTTTTTACATCCTCCTCCATCCCCTGCTGCCACGTACGAACACGAGTGGAACCAAGCCCATTCCACATTCAGGCAACAACGATTTATCGATTATTTATGATCGCCCGACCACACGTGTGTTTGAACTTTCGACCCTGCACCACGCTCGATCTATCGGTTACAGCAAAAAATCGTTTCGATATAAATCTCGGGTAAATCCTAGCGTTACTCGAAATATCTGCCGGAATAGAATAAAATATACATATTACGCAGAATAGATAAAAAAAAGAAAGTAGTCTTGGGTCAACTTCGGCCATATTTTTGAACTTTGTGTACTACAGGGTAGCGTTCCACACGTTCGAAAATGTTATAGTGCAGTGTATGAACTTTTTAATATTGGACATTTTTAAGAGAAATATACCCTATTGTTACGTCCGGAGTCTCCGCAATTTCAAATATATTAAATTCAATTTTTGTTTTCTATTCTTTAAAATCAAATATTTCTTATTTCAAAATTATAAAACCATGCACGAGTACTTGAAAACTGTGAGACGGTCGAGAGCCTTGATTCCTCACGCGTTGGCAAAATTCTGATACGCAAAAATTGTACCAATTGCCTCGACGTCTCTTGAATAATCGATCACAATTCAAAATTCAACGACTACACTTCGTGATTCAAAAATGTAGTCTATCTCGGCTTGAAATGTTAAAAGTTGAAAAGTTTAAATTCGAAATCTCGAAATGTATTGCAATACATCAACACTTGTATAATTTTCAATTTTATATTAACAAATTGTTTTTTTTTGTTACGTGTTCAATTTTGTCACAATCCATCTACGAACAATGAACGAATCATTAAAACAAGTTAAATAAAAAAACAATTTTAAAAAAAATGCATATGTTACGTTCCTTGTTCATTTCGTCAATATAAAAAAATATACCAAATCTTGGGACGTAACACTATCGATACATATAATTTATAAATTCATACACGTTCGACTTATTGTCTATTAGCTGACTCGGCAAACATTGTCTTGTCTAAATTGCAATAAATTTACTTATTATCATTTTGTTAATTTGGCAATTATGGTCGATATCGATAGTGTATGCAATTATAATTTTAAAAATTTACATGCATTTTTTGAAATTTTGAAAAGCCTAAGGTAGTTCTATCGTTTTATCGTTTTCTTAACATTATGTTGAAAATTTAGATAAATATTTTTTGATGTCATATGTACGTGTGTAATAAATTTTAGAAGATTTTAGCACGCGGAAGTTAAAATATTTATTGGTGAAAATCATAATTTTCGTAAAACTTGACAGACTCTATTATTTATTATTATCTTTGGTTAATTTTCGATAAGTAAAAAATATGCATTTAAAACGTGATTTGGACATGATAGGCCTCAATATTTATATCCTGTTGGTGTGAAAGCTGTGGGTATTCCGAAATACACTTTTCGTGAAATCTCAGTATTTTTCATGAAAAACCGTAATTTGGACCTCACCGGACCCAAAATTCTATTAGGCCCTAATCTGAGGTATCTCATTGTAACAATCTGAACGAAAAATTATAATCTTTGTACTTATGATTTTTTTTTATTTAAATGCATTCTTGACGAGTAAATACATATAATAAACTATGACATCGCATATAAACAACCGCCATATTTATTTATTGAGACAGGAACAAATTATTTAACCACTTATATCTCAAGAACAACTATCAATGACCACGATAAGATAGTTTAAAGCATTATTTGACAGTTTTATCGAGGTGAAATTTACGGTTTAAAAAAAAGAGTAAAATTTGCGTTTTTTGTTGAAAAAACATTAAAAAACTATTGTTTAAACTGTTTTTTGAGTCAATCTGACCTCGGATTCGAAAAAGAGCGAGTCTGAAAACGTAAGAAAAGATGCTTGAGATATTAAAAAAAAAAATTTTCGATAAAAAGTATTAGGCCAAAACTAGCGATGAATTTTGGTCACTTCAAGGGTTAGTGAGTTAAACTATTTTCTAAAAAAGTATAATAATTATTATTATCAAAAAGGAACTACTTGCAGATGGCGTGACAAGACCCAATATCTTGAATTTCATGGGAGGTATTCCAGATTTAAAAACGGCTGGGGTATATTGTACCTTTAGTGACTATTACGGGTTAAATTGTTTGTTTTAATTATTTTTGTCTGCATGAAGAAAAAAAAACGAGATACTTATTACACTAAATTTTATCAATAATAATGTGTCATAATTATGTCATATAGGCGTGCTAAAAAATGGGTTTTTCTTCAACAGAGTTATCCACATTTTATTGAAGATTTATTAGATCGTGCTAGATTTTACTGATACATCGATGAGTTTGAGTAGCATTATTGTTGGCTGGATTATTCGACAGATTGGTCTTTAATCCTCATTTATGCCTCATTCGATTTCGCTTTGTTCAATAATTTCTGTTACTACAACGAAAATGTTCATATGGTATTAGTGAAATTTTAAGCAAAAAAAAGAATGTAGATCTCCATTCAACTGGAAATTTTAATATCTTCCACTACCGAACAACGGTTTATACTGAGTGAATAAGCGCGTTTTCATGCACGCATTTATTATCTAATTATATACATACTTTTATACAAACTCGATAATATATCGCTGATCAATATTTTTAATGCACAAATGTATAAATTTTGAAAGTGAAGATAAATCTATATCTCATTTATGTATACTAGCATTTATAACCGGATGTGCTCGACGTTCGAAAAAAAAATTATGTGTTTTTATTATCAATATTCTACCGAAGCTTTTCGCGTTGTTAAATATTTACCAATAATTCATAACTCATATACATAGGTAAATATTGGTGGAATACGAGCTCTGTTCATAACGGCTATATATATATATCCGCGGGATATCGAATCATAATCACAAATTTGCTTAAAAAATACCTGATGTTACCAAACATTTCACGTTCAATTTAATCGTCTTTTCATTATTCAAATTTCTATACTTCCCATGAACATTTTCATTGCCTCAGTACTCTGTTCTAGGGCTGAAATTTCTCAACAGATGCGTAGATCATCAAACTCCACTAAACATCAAAAAATCTAATCGTCTCTTCGTTATTCTGTTTCCAATGAAAACTTTTTTTATCTTAGTAATTTCCGGAGACTGAAATTTTGGAAAATACTGTTTTAATGGATACATAGATCGTCAAACGTATCTACTGTTCAAATTTCGTAATTCCAACTTTAACGGTTCTGGCTGGTCATTGATAAGCCAGTAAGGACACGTTTTTATAAATTATAGATTAACCACTTTTATCCACTGTTAAGATTTGTGTACATTTTTACGTAGGTTTCGAACCACAGAGAGAACAGATTAATACACTTAGAAAAAATCCATTGGTGTCGGCGGGAATCGAATCCGGACCGACCGGGCGTGTTATCGCAAGGCCACTGCCTCTCTTACAAATTGTTTAAACAATAAATGTCAAAATGTAAGCCGTGTATGATTTTATATGTTTTTTAGATTGCTGGTTAAGAATTTGGCATTATATTTTCAAAAATTAATTGTTTAAATAATAAATGTCAAAATGTAAGCTGAGCATAATTTTATATGTTTTTAGGAAGCTAGTTAAAAATTTGGCATAAAAATTGCAGAATTTATTTGTTTTAACGGATTGTTTAAACAAATAAGTTTGCAAAAATAATGACAAATTACTAATCAATCAGCATTTTAAAAAACTTCGAAAACCTTACAGGAATTACAGGTCGATAGTAAAAAATTCGTTTCAATCAAAAGATTTGGATACTCTAAAGCACAGAATATTTGTTTATATTTTCGCGCCTATTTTGCAACTTTAACGCAAGAGAAAACAAAATATTTGTAGTGATTTGGAAAGTACAACTATGGAAGACATCTTTGGTACACTTTTCAGTCCGAAAAAAGTGCGTAAGACTTTTAAAATGCGAAATGAAAAAAATGTCACTAAAAAATGCATGTTTTTTTTTACTTTATTTCGCAAAAAAAATAATATAAAAAATCATTTTAGCTAAATTTAAGTTGCACCATTCGAAAGAGCGACTTTGAAAATACAAGAGATGGTACATTAAAAACTTTTTCACCCACGATTTCGTAGTGAATACTATGGCTGAATAGGGGGCTTGCAAAACCTGTTTTGTTGACGTTAATGGGTTAAAACAAATTATTGTTCGGTTTTTAAAATTAGATGTTTTAGAAAAATCTATTTAAAGTTGGCTGCTCAAAAAATGGTTTTGATGAAAATCGTATTTTTAGGATTGTATATTATTATATTAAAATATGATAAATTGTTTATCGTCGCGTCATTTTATACACCAACTTGAATGAATGAAATTCATAATATGGTAAGTGAAACGAGTTTTCGGTTCACGCAGTATACACTGGAGCGCTTGGTAGTTGGCATAGGTTTGCGAACTCCGAAGCAAACGTAAGCTTTAATGTAAACGAGCATAAGGAGATGTGGTAAACGAGGTAAAGCGTGGTCTCTCGTGAAGGCTCAAGAACCACGACAGATAGAGACAATTTATGCAAGTTCAGAACAAATTTTATATATTTGAAAACTTTTTTTTTTAATTCATCGTTTGTGTTTGTTTGTGAATTTTTTTAGTTATAATACAAAAATTATTATTATTTTTTTGTAACTTGTCTGGATTTTCCAACTTTTCTTTAAGATTATTATCCATTTTTTTTCCCAAAATTTGTTTAGAACCAAAATAAACAAAAAATAATATTTATATGAAATTTATATGAATTTTTTAA